>PVHY01002476.1:77031-126281 GCA_004024945.1 Uropsilus gracilis
TTTTTTTTTTTTTTTTTTTTTTTTTTTTTTTTTTTTTTTTTTTTTTTTTTTTTTTTTTTTTTTTTTTTTTTTTTTTTTTTTTTTTTTTTTTTTTTTTTTTTTTTTTTTTTTTTTTTTTTTTTTTTTAGACTAGGTCTTGCTATTTTTGCCTGTGGAACCGCAGGCTCTCATTGCCAGGGGTACCACAGACTCAAGCAATCCCCAGCCTTAGCTTCTCAGGTAGCTGGGATTACAGGTGCGCGCCACCACGCCCAGCTATTTTTTTTTTTTTTTTTTGGAACTAGGTCTCGCTACGTGCCCCAGAGGCGGGACTCGACCGCGATCCCTAGCCCCCGCCACTTCATAGGCTGAAGCTTACAGGCACGACCCACCGTGCCGGGCAGTTTTTGCAATATTCATTTAAAAAGCTAATCCAAGTATACTTTCCAATAACACTGCATTGCTTCATATTAGTACAAATATAACAAATTTACAGTTTCTCCCCACACTCTGGCAACACGTTGTCATGCAATTCACATACACACAAGCTGTAACTGCTTCTAATGCATTGTTATTGCTAATATTTGAACAGAAAGTTACCTATCAAGTTAGTTAAGAATCGGAAACATATTATTTTCTCTTCATATATTTCTTCTCTAATGCGCTTCCTTTCTTTATGTAGACCTAAGTTTCTGATCCGTACAATTTTTTCCCTTTGAAGAACTTCTTTTAACATTTCGTACAAGGTGGGTTTACAGACAATAAATTCCTCAGTTTTTGCCTGAGAAAGTATTTCTCCTCAAATTTTGAAGGGTAATTTTCCTAGTACAGACATCTAGGAAGGAGGTGTTTTTGTTTTTTCTTTCCTATCAACACACCAAAATTACACTCCATGCTCATCTTACTTGCATGGTATATGGAGGAAACCCTGTAAGGTGTTTTCTTTTGCCGTCTTTCCAAATCTCCTCTGGCTTTGGTTTTCTGCAGTTTGAACATGATACCGTTTAGGTGTAGACTTCTTAGTTTTTTCCTTCTTGGTCCTTTTGCAACTTTGCTATTAATCATTAATTTTTTTTTTTTTTTTTTTTTTTTTTTTTTTTTTTTTTTTTTTTTTTTTTTTTTTTTTTTTGAGACTAGGTCTCACTATGTTGTCAGGGGTAGTCCTGATCCTGCGGACTCAAGCAATCTCCAGTCTCAGCCTCCCAGGTAGCTGAGATTACAGGTGCCCATGATTGCACCTGGCTGCTTTTTGGAGACCAGGTCTCACTACATTGCCCAGGGGTAGCCTCAAACCCATGAACTCAAGTGATCCTAGGCCTCTTGCCTCCCAGCGCTTGGATTACAGGCACATGCCACCAAGCCTGGCTTGTTAATCATTAATTTTGAAAGATTCTCAGTCAACTTAACTCCAAATTTTTTTTTTCTGTTTCTCCTGGTATTCCAATTTTGTGTATATTATACCTTTTGTAATTGCCCCACTTCTTGGGGTGTTCTATTCCCTCTTTCTCCCTCTCTCCCTCCCTCCCTTTGTCCATTCCTTTCCTCATTTTTCCTTCTCTTTGCATTTTAGTTTAGAAAGTTTCTGTGACATTTTGCAAGCTCACTGATTCTTTCCTGGACCACATCCAGTGTACTCATGAGCCCATCAAAAGCATTCTTCATTTTTGTCAGTGTTTTGGTTTCTAGCATTTCCTTTGAATCATTGCTTGCGTTTTCTCTGTGCCTTAAATTACCCATCTGTTATTGCATGTTGTCCATTTCTTCCCATTAGATCCTTTAGTATATCAATCACAGTTATTTTACCTTCCTTGTCCAATAATTTCAAGATCTGTGTCTACCTGATTCTGGTTCTGATACTTGCTTTGCCCTTTCAGAGAGAGGTGTCCTTCACTCCTGCTGAGTGGGGCTGTGGCTTCTGTTCCCCATAAGCACCTGTTGATGCCACCTGGGCTGTAGGTACACAGCTTCTTTGTGCTTTTCCTCATGGCAGTGGTTTTGTTACTACTAGATAGTGGTGAGTGTTCTGATTTTCCATTTTGCCTTTCTGCCGCCACTCCAGTGGGGCTAGCATGACAGGGGTGAAGATGCAGGCTCCCAACTGGTTTCCACTGATACTATTGGCTACGGCCTCATTACCATCCACTGGGGTGAAAGTTCTGATTTTCACTGTTCTTTGCTGGTGGGAATGTAGTGCGAACATAGTGTTTTCTGTGGTATTTTATTTAACTTCAGTACAGAGATACTTGCCTAAGTTTTCTGTTTTGCGAACTGCCTTTTGCTGCTCCCCAATCTAGAGAAAACAGACATTCCTTGGGACTTTTTCCCTTTTCTGTCTGTGCCTGTGGGTGTCTCCAAGTTGCAAGCCTTCCCGGGGCCCCATTTGGGATACAAGAAACAAAAAGAAAATTCAAAGATCTGAGCACTGTGTCATTTTTTGCTCTGAGGACTCTAGAAGTTCTGCTTTCTTCTCTTCACCTCCCAGTATCTTTTTGTTCTCAGTACATATGTAATGTCCAGGGTGTTTAGGGAAAAGTATATTAACTTCATCTTTCTGTAAGTGGAAGATTCTTTTTCCAGGATTTTTAATATTTTTAAATGTCTACTTTTACTTCTATAAGATGTGCTTTGGAATTTTTCTGCAAATTCATCTTGAATAGGTGTGTGTGTGTGTGTGTGTGTGTGTGTGTGTGTGTCTGTGTGTTTCCCCTCTCTGGGATCCATTGGGGTCCTGAGTAACAAGCCTTATAGTCTCATCCCACAGGCACATTGACAGGGGTGATTTGACATCAGGTGAATTCCACAGGTATCTTTGTTCTCTCCTGCTACCTCAAGCAATCACCCTAAGCTAGGGTTGCAATGTCTTAGGTGAATTCCTGGGTGGGACAGTATTCCCCAGACCAAACCCAGATGCTTGGAAACAATCTTTGTTCTTTCTATCTTGTGGGATTTGACTCCCAAAGAATCTACATGTTTTCCAAGGGCTAAGTCCTAATTTTTTTTTTTTTTAATACTTCAGCCCTGTGCTTTTGGAGATAGAAAAGGAAGTGTTGGTTGAACTTATATTGTCATTTTTTAATGGAAAGGAACATCCTCTTCCTGCTTGTAGCTTTTAAAAAGACCGTTTCATGAAGCCTGGCATTTCAGTTGCCATCTTAATTAGCTTTTGGTTGGGTATTTACTTTATAACTGTATTAAGACTGGACAGTAATAATAATCTTTTTGAAAGATTATTGACTGATCCTTTAGATTTTTCAGTCAAAAATCTTAAGTTGCAAAATTACATATTTTTGGCATGTATTAACTTGTGTAACAAAGGTAAAGGGCTACATAGGCTCTCTGAACCTCCGTGAACTTGCTACTCTGCTGTACAATTATAGTGCTTTTGTAAAATTATAAAAATAATAAGAGGAGGTGATATTTTCTCTCTTTATGGCAATTTTTTCCCAGCACTAACTGAGGGCTGCAATCCCCCAACCAAGCAGGGTTTCTGCTACCTATTCCTCCTGATTGTTCACATTCAGTTCAGGTGATCAGCCAAAATACGTTTAGACGAAAATAGCAATTTTGCCCCCACCCCCAATCCACTTTCTTTTCTGTCCCCCATCACCACTCCAATTTGACCATAATTGTATCTTTCCCATAACAACAGCCAAATAACTGGATCTTTGTGGAGGGCTTATAACAGTTGTCCACAGAGCTGCTGGCAATGTTGTACAGACCCTGCATAGCAGCACCTCACAAAAGATACAACTATGGAGCAAATGTTTCTTGGCAGCTTCAAATCAAACTTGCAGCTGATTACTGCTGCTGTGTTCCTGAAAGGAGCCCAGCACCCTGGATTTCTCCTATATTCCTTTTACCCTTGGCTCGTTGTTCCCTCGCAGCCTGCCTGGGATATTAAAAAATGCATACACATACAGAGAAGCATACAACAAAAACTCCTTTGCATGCATTTTATCAAATTGCAGCAAAATTCAAAGAATAACATTCCTGATGAAGTCTCAGCTCTGTGCTTCAGATTGTGTGTGAGCATTATATCAGTGCCAAGAATCACAACACCTTCATATGGCATCTCTCCATTTTCTCTGTATCTCTGTCTCTATCTCTTTCTCCATGTATATATAAATAGAAATACATAAAGTAGATATGTGTGGAGGTTTCTATGTATGCATTTTATTCCCTTCTTTTGCTGAACCACTGTGTGATTCAGAGAGCAAATTTGTTTATTAGGATCCAAGAGCTGGCTGGGTGGGAAGCTTTTTTTGTAATGGCTGGCAAGGTGTCAGGCTAAGTTAGATGTGTCTCTACCAAAAGCTATTTTGATCTCCCAGTAGTAAATGAGTTGGTTGCTGTGGGTAAACCTGGCACTGAATCCCATACTCTGTCCGAACACAGGACTGGGACTTTGCAAATTGACAGCTATATACTCTTGCTGGTGAGCAACTGACACATAAACAACATCTGGGGAGTAGGAAGGTCAGTAGGAGAGGATGATTGGAGCAAAGAGTTGTGAATCCGATTCATCTTCTAATGTAGATTCTCTGGGTTGGTTATAATTGTAGTGTCACACCTGGAACCACAGGTGTAAAAGTCATGGAACAGAACTGTGAACAGTGCACAGGGTCTCCCTTCTATAAAGAGATCATGGGTGCCAACCAGCCCTGGTGTGCCTGGAAGTTGGTGGAATAGGCCTTGGGAGAAACTGACACCTGGAACAGGTGGGCACTGACTGCTGCTCCAATTGGACCTCTCAGAAATGGTTCCAAATGTGGTACTTTGTATGAAGTTAAGTTTTTAATTTACCAGGCAATGCCAATATTTTTCTTTTGTTTTTGTCTTTCTAAGCAAATTTTGTGTTTTAATAATAGTATGATGTATCACACATGAAAATATTCTCTGACATTTGACTATTCAAAGTATGGGTCACAGACCAGCAGCACTGATGTCACCTGGAGCTGGTAAGAAATGCAGCCCCTGATTCCACCCAGAACCTCTGGAGTCAGAATCTGTATTTCAATAAGATCCTAGGTGGCTGGGAAGTGCTGCTCTGCTTCATTCTTGCCCATTCTTCTTCAGATGGCTCTTGTATTTGCATTTCTTAAGCTGGGATGAATTTGTTCATCATTGTGAATAGGAGATACTTTGGAATTTTAGTTTGAAAGCTCATCTTGTATTAGTATGTGTGCTTATGTGTGTGTACATGTGAGGGTATGCTTGTGCATGGTCACACATGTGTGTTTCTTTTTCCCTTGAGGTTCTAATAAGCTCAGATGAGAAGACCAGGAAAGCCACAGTCAAATCTGTCTCAGTGTGGCCCCTGACTCCACAACTGACCAGGTATGTGATCATACCTGGTATGTCACATACCAAGTATGTGACAAACAACTTTATATCTATGATCTTCAGTTTGCTCAATTGTTCAGTGAGGGTGATGATACCAACCTTACTTGGTTGCTATGAGTATAGCAATGTCCCACATAAAGCCCCTGGCTTAATACCTGGCATGTAATGAGTATTTAATAAACCTCCCTATCATTATATTGTCTTCAGTATTTACTGAGGAGCAGTGTAATACAGTAAAGTGCACAAAGCTTAAAAGCAGAGCTTGGTGAATATTTGCACACGTGTACACACACCTGTGTCATCACCACCCTGAAAGACATAGTATATTCCCAGTGCACCAGAAAGTTCTCTTATGTGATTGTTATTTAGAAGAAATAAAGTATACAGGTCTGTCCTTAGGAAGTTTTAAAATCTCTCCAGGGCAAGAGTCAAAAATCTAAGGTATTAGAGAGGAATCACTATCAAGTTTGTGCTCAGTACTGTGTTTTAGGCTGGTGTTTCAGTCTATTTGGGCTGCTATTACAAAGCACCATAGACCAGCTTAATAAGTGCTTAAATAAGTGCTTAAGTAACAGGCACTTAATTCTCATAGATCTGGAGGAAGGAAAAACCAAGATCAAGGTATCAGTAGATTGGTATCTAGTGATAACCTTCTTCCTAGTTCATGTTGTGTTCTCACAACAAGATAGTTCTTCAGGGTCTCTAATGAGGGCACTAATCTGATTTATGAGCTCTCTACACTCATGACCTAATCACTACCCCCAAGTCCTGTTATTGCCATTGGGGGTTTAGGATTTTGATATGGGGAGGGGACACTGTCTTTCAGAACATTGAAAGTAGGGCTTCATATTGACACATGGGGTTATGAAAATATAGAAATATATACGCTCACCTCAGGAAGCTTGAGAAAAGCTCATAGAGTGAGAAACTCTGAATTACTTACCTGCTGAGATGATGTAGAAATTCTCCCTGAGTGTTGTTAGTAAAAGAACTGATGTTAGATTTTCCATCTTCCAGAGTCCTTGTTCTCTATTTGATTTAGAATTAGATTGTCATTAGGTATGGAGAATGGTTCAGATTTTCATGATTGTTATTGAAAAGTCCTTTGTAGTATCATTATTAATTTAAGAGAGTAGTCTTACAAATGAGTTCAGGAAAGGCTTCATGGAGGAGGTGACATGGGACATGATTCTTGATGGATGAGCGAATAAAAGGAGATATGAAACATGAACAGTTCTGGTCCTCCAGGATAGAGCCGTTATGCCCATCTGGTGAAAAACCCTGAGTTAGATCTCTGTGTACCTGTGAACTAAACACTGAATTTCATGTGCTCATCTTTGGGATGTAGGAGGAAACCAGAGTCTTTGGAGAAAACTACACAAACTCCACACAGATCATGGCCCCATCTGGGAATCAGCTTTTCTTTCCGTCAGTGTTATAACAAAACTACATGGAATAGATGACTTTATTTAAGGACCTGTGTACTTATATTAAAGTTTATGCAATATTACACAGGAAGAAAAGAATTATGTATGTTCTATATGGCAATTAAGACAGAATCAGTGAAGTATTAATCCACTGATCAATGATTTATAGAGTAAATATTGTAAGTGTGAACTCTTGACTTCCCATGTAGAAGAAAATAAATTGAATTTGCTTTTCAGACCAAACACTAATGTAAGCATTAGAGTAATTTGAAAACTATGAAAAATAGAGCTTGAATATATGTGGAAGAAAGTTATAAGAGGATATCTGCATGACCTTATGCTATGAAGAGTTCTAGGAAAACACCACAAAATCACATTTCATGTAAGAATGATAAATTGGACTACATTAAAATTTTACCCTTCTGGTTGTTAGAACACTAGAAATAAGCCACAGAATGTGAGAAGATATTGTAACATGTATAATAGATAAGACATCATTCTGCGAGGAGATATTTGCAACATACATAATAGGCAAAAATTAGCTCCCCACATATGTTCTATACGATATGTTTTATAGTGGGGATATAGACAAATAATTCCATAGGAAAAAATGGATAAATAATTTTAGAAATATAAGGAAGAAAACAACAGCACAAATTCATATTTTTAAAGATGATCAATCTCACTAGAAATCCAGAAAATTAAAACTCAGTTAAGTATTTCACACATATCAGATTTGTAAGAAAATTTTTTATATTTTTTGTAAGAAAATTTTTTAAAGAAGTCTAACAGTATCCATTTTTGATGGTTTAAAAAACTACAATATAACACACTGCTGGTAGAAAAGTAAATTGGTGCAACTACTTTGGAGAATAATTAACAATACATAATAAAACTGTAAAATAAATATAGTCAGCAATTTTATATGCAGGTATATGCTCTAGAGAAACACTAGTACTTATGTTTATGTTTATCCCAACCATTTGCTTAATGAAAACTGGGATGTGACCTAAATGATCATTGGTACAAGAATAGATAAATAAGCCGGGCATGGTGGCTCATGCCTGTACGTTTCAGCCTGCCTATGAAGCAACTGGGGCTAGGGATCATGGTTTGAGTCCCACTTGGGGCAGCACAGCGAGACCTAGTCTCAAAAAAATAGCTGGGCATGGTGGCGTACACCTGTAATCCCAGCTACCTGGGAAGCTGAGGCTGGGGATTGCTTGAGTCTGGTACCACGGGCAACATGAGCCTGCAGTTGCATGGGCAAAAATAGCGAGACCTAGTCTCAAAAAAAAAAAAAAAAAAGACTAGATAAATAAGTTCTAGTACTTATGATCATCTTTAATAAAAACAAAACAAACTTTGGGTATCAGTATGAATAAATCTCAAAATAAATACTTTAGAATAATATGAAAATATGACACTATCTTAAAGCTATACAGAAAATATCATGCATTATTTACTCTTGCACACTTAAAAAATATATGATTGCACATTATAGAAAACTGTAAAATCAAGAAGTTAAAGAATTTATACCAAATTTAGAATGGTGACTGCCTCTATAGACAGCAAGGACATAAAGGAGTCTGTATAGGAGATAATGCTAATGTCATTTTCACTTGCAGTGCTTTATTTCTTTATAGAAAATTTGAAGAAAATGATAAAAATACAACCAAGAATGGATTGTTGCCTAATCTCTGTAATCAACAAGCACACAGAAACTATAAAAACATTCAATCAAATTCTCCTTTTTTAGTTGATGAAAATATTCCTTTTTCAAGAGTCGTTTTCATAATGCATCACGATTTTAAATAAAATGTTTTGTGGCTAAACTAGTTGAGTATTAATATATAATATATCTTTCATTGGAGCTATTAATAAAGCAAGGAGAGTGGGAGAGGCATGTATGGCTGTTTTGAGTCTGAAACACAGTGCATAATAACCATTACTATGTTCCAATCTTAAACCCTTAAACCAACCTCACAACTTGAAAGAGGTAAATGAGACACTTCATGGTGAACATAATCTTTATTTCTTCCTTCACTCATGAAATGTTTACTGAGCAGTTCCTTCCTCTGGGCCAGCCCTCCTCAGGCCCTGGAACCAATATCATACCAGCTTCACAGAATTTATGGTGTAAGGTGGAAGCTGTGTGTTGATCAAATCATCACACAGGCAAATGTGAACATTCACACATGGCAAACTAATGAAGGAGCTTCTCTGATTGCTAAGATGAAGTCTTTGGCTCACCTGACATCAACTGAGGAGTCATCTATTCAAAGAGACCAGGAAAGGGCATTTTGGTTGGAGAGTTTGCACATGGGCTAAGGAAATATTGCAAGAACAAAACACAAAAAGAATTGGATTGGAATGACAGAAACAGGAGAACATGATGTGAGATAAAGCTGGAGGGGTAGGCTGGGCCTTATGCACCATAATAAATCATTTGGTTTTCATCTTAAGAGTGCTAGGACGCCATTGGGCAGGTAGAAGCAGACACTTTTAACTCAGATTTTAAATGATTATCAGAGTTTTAAATGATTGCTTTGCAGTGGAACAACCAGTTTGGAAAAAGATAGGGTAGGTACAACTAAAACAGATGGCTACTGCAGGGGTATCTTGGACAAATGTAGAACTGTTGGTAGTAATGATGATGGGTGGTAGTGATAGTGGGGATCATGGTTGTTTTGTAACCATCCGATCTGGGTAGATTCATCATAGATTCTAGCATCTAAAGAATGTTGATAATTCTTTGAATTATCTTCATAGAATTTTTAATAGTGACCAGGGGGAAAATGGGCACTAAGGAAACATCCACCTGAGTTCCCTCTCTCAAAATGCTCCAGATCTCCCCTCACATTCGCCTTCCTTCTCTCCTCCCCAAAGGGATGCCACTCCTTTAGCTCCTCTTCCAGGTAAACCCGCTCATACATGCACATACCCACTCAACCCAGGTATGCACAGTCATGGGGAGGGCGCAATACCACAGGTGCTGGTCGTAGAGGCTAAAGGTAGAAAAGTTCTAATTCATTTACCCTACAGTGTTGAATGTGGTAGGGGTATTGATCGTGATGATGGTGGTGGAGAGGGTTTTGGGGGTATGATAGAAGTGGTGGTAATGATAGTCAAGATAACAGAAATGGACATCTGTAAATATTTAAAAGGTCAAATGAAAAAGTCCTTGAAAAATCACTTATAAATGGAGGATTAGAAAACCCAGATTAGTCAAATTTATTTTGTAAAATGTCTAGTAATTACCTTAAGTTGTTCTTGGTTTAGTTGAACATGCATAGTGGTTAAGCCTCTTTCTATAAAGCACTTTAACAGTATGCCTCAAGCATTAACAGTCTCCAAACAATACTGCTTGGCCCATGTTCCTTGTTGCTGTGGTAGATTAAAGATAACAGCATTTTCTTTGACTATCCTTCCATCAAGAGATGGGGTTTGTTTCCCTTCCCCCGTATTCTGGGATGGCATATGACTGTTCTGACAAACAGCTTATGGGACAAGTGATGTGCATAACTTCTCCCTATAGCATCTTGCCCCTGAGCTCAAGGAGTCAAGGTTTCTGTAATGGATGTTCCATCCCTCAGTCTAGTCCCTGAGGGATGCCATGATGCATGATCTAGTCATGAGGTATTTAAATCATTCAATTTTAACAGTCCTTCCCATGGAAGAGATTAAATCCCAACCAACAGAGAGATGCATGAGAAGCAAGGGGCAAGGATCTGTCAACAGTGCAATTCTTCATCAAACCTTAGCTCATCAGAGTGATGACTGTTGAAGTTAGAAAAGCAGATGCAACTGTAGGAGTGCACTAAAAGAGGAAAATAGATTTATGGTTTCATGCGACAACTTTTAAAAGTCTGTACAGGTGCAATCGTGTTATTTTTGTTAGTATTTATTTTCAATGTAAAATGGTGTTCCTTCCCTGTGTAAAAGCCCACCGAAGTCCTGGAAGCATATATGTGAACTTCACACATGGCTGCTTTTATATCTGATTAAAATGTAAGATCATCAAAACTTTCTCTGAAATAATTAAAGACACTTCACCAATAGGGGCATGAAGCTAAATGTGTCCAAATATACCTGAAATCGGCTGAGACAGAGGTAGGGGAAATTAATATGGAATCATGTCATTTTACAATCACTTAAAGGAAAATGGAATTTGGCATTCAAAGGATATAGTTTTTCATTTGGGGTAAAGTAAGGTGCAGTCTCCATTCAAAATAATTGTCCCACTCCTTAAAGTTAATGTATGAAGTACAATTTATCTTCGGTTGTTGAAGGGAAAGCAATCATTTAAGGACACTGCTGTTCCCTGGGAAGGGAGCCTCCAAGACAGTTTTGATCCATTGATGAGTGCTGTCTAATACGCTCCCTGAGGTACAGTTTCCCTAAATCTATTAGACTTTTACAGTCTTCCAGGATGTGCCGTCTGGAGATGCTCCATCACACTGTATTTAACTTGACAATGTAATGTACTGCTATCTTTTATTTTCATAGGAAGTACTGGGTTTGACCTTGAAACTCTTAACCACACTTTATAATCCTCAGCCCATCCTGGCAAAGAGGACTCCCTAAGAAAAATGCACAGGTAAAAATTGAATCCGTAAAACCTTGGACTGGAATGACTAAAAGAGGAAATGTATTGGAGAGTAAAGGTCTGTCTGGAGTCATGGGAGCAAATGAAGTTGGGAATTGAGGAATCATGAATAATCTAACAGCCACAATTGACTGAGATCAACTGAGGCTCAGTTAGGTTAAATAACCCAACCGAGATCACCCAGCTAGTATCAGAGCCTGGATTCAAACTCCATTCTTTTTAACTCAAAAGCCAGAGTTTTTAAGCATGGTGGTATGATTGTCTTCTCTGTGTTTGAGATAGGTAAATTGGTTTAAGCTTTACTTCTCTGTTTGGTTCTTTTGTCTTTATGTGTCATTGATTACATAACACTTTTCTTGTCATAGACCAATAACTGGGTGTCCCCTCTCTTTCTCTCTCCTTGGGGGCACAAAACAGTGTCTCGAATTTTAATTCCTATCCTGAAGACACCCATACATCTCCAGGGTAGGAAATTAAAGGAACCAAAATGGTACTTCCATGCAAATCCTCTGACTGCTGAGTCCATTCAGGGGCCATCCCTTTGTTTCCTTGGACCAAATGGTTCATTTGCAAAATCCCAGGGACACCTGAAAAGACTTAATATTTGTAGGGAGAAAAGTTTTTAGATAACTCAACTGAGATTTCAGGAGTCAAGTTGAAAATGAACAGTCCTCTGTCTAATGGAGGACATGGACATTGACTGGGAGGAACATTATACATATCCATGGTGGGTGCTTCCAAATTTGCTGCTTCTTGCAAGCCATAAAGGCTTTTAATTATTGAAGAATGACTCTTGCATCTGGCCAATTTATCAGACTTTGGCAAGAATAAAGAGTCAACAGACTATGAATCTCTCTGATTACTAATAAGAACGACATAAAGTGACACTAGTGCTGAGGAATGTGCTCAGCTGGGCTCCAGCCAAGGCAGTCCTGGACTGAATGACCCCAGGTTAAGATGGCAAAGGCTGTCCCAGGTGGTTCTGAGTGGATGCACAATGCAGATGGTTCCAAAAGGAAGATGCTCACAGGGCTTCAGCAGGATTGCCAGTAGGCAAAGGTAGTTTCTGGTGAGTCCCCAAGTAATCCTCTATTCCAGTAGCACCCTCATTCTCTCTAGGCAACTAGAGCACCCTAAAACCTCCTTTGTGCATCTTTCATCTGAGGTTCAGAAACTGGCATCCTCTGCAGAGGTCTGTAGGGTGTATGGAGGAGTTGGTACCAGGATGCTGGATTCAAATCTTCTGATAAATAACCCAAGTGCCAATGAATAGAGGAATGAATGGACTAATCACAATTTATACATACAATAAAACCCTAGTCATCCATAATGGGGGTAAAATCCTGATACATAAACACTACAAAGTGAATGAACTATAAAAATATTATTCTAGGTGAAAGGTACTAGATACGAAAGGTCATGTACTGTGTAATTTCATTTATAAGAAATGCGCAGAGCGGGTAAGGTCATAGAAACAGAAAACAGATTGGTGGTTGCCAGGGGTAGGACAATGAGGAATAAATGCTTAACAGGCCCGGAGTTTCCTTTGGGGGTGATGAAAATGCTTTGCAATTAAATTGCATTCTATTGTGTGGGCAGCACAACACTGGGAATGTACTAAATGCCACTGAAATTTTTACGTTCATGGGGTTATTTTATGTTACGTGAATTTCACTCCAATAAAAAGTGAAAACAAATCAGGTCATAACACTCCATTAAGCAAGTTGGGGAATGCCTTGGGACCCAGCCATGGCCAAGGAGACACCTGGTTCAGGTCCAAGGCAGAGCTGTATTATAGGTTAGTCATTACATTCGGGACAGAAGTTCAGATAACTGGCTCTACCCCTGCTCTCCATTTCTTCTATATGAACTGTCTAGAACCCCAGAAGCCATCTTATGGTGTTGGGGGTTTCTAGCATGAGAGAAAGAGGATCATGGAGAGACTGACTCAGCCACCTCTGTGTGGCTGCTGCTGAATCGAAGCCAGTGCAAACACTCATTTTGTGTTTTGTTGTTGGGAAGAATCTATTCTTGTTTAAGTCACTATATAAAACCAACAGAGGCAATCATCTGTGGAAAGTGCTGTGGGGTCTTCAAGAAGCTCACAATATGGTGGGTGATGGATCAATAAGTAATGGTAATATTACGGGGTAACTTCAATCAACTATAATCAGGGTTGGTGGGAACCCAGAGAAGGGGTGCCAGAATTTCCAGGGAATAGTTAAATTAGAAAAGGTCTCTAGCCTCCACCTGCATGAGCCTTGGGGATGAGGAGAAGGTTTAAGTCTACATGAGAAAAGACCTTACTTGGTCCATGAAAGAAATTTACCACCAATTCAGTTTGGTGAGAGTGCAATGTGAATATAATAAAGATAAAAATTAACATGCTCATTTGCAATTTTCTGTCCACTCCCCTATTAGCCTATCCATGCTAATTTGTACAAGGAGTGGGTTGGATAAGTAAAGGTAGAAGGCCAGAGCTGGCCATGTGTCTGTACTTGAGGAAGGAGAGGAGGTAAACCAGAAAGAAGAGAACACAGAAGTGGCATTTAAGAATTAATGAAGGGAGGAAAGGAAATGAGATGATCAGCTCCCATGAGCACATGGGTTTTGAGGTGAGAGGTATAGAAATTGGGTTTTTAGGACACCCCTCTATTTTAGGACACACCTCTATTATGCCTTCCTTAAGTTGTCAGTAAGGACAACTTAGTGTTCAGTGCTTTTTTGGGTTGACTTTTCCATTGGTTGTGCTGCAACTGGAGTGTCAGTCTCCTTAAAGGCAGGAAAAAGGTTGGTTACCCTTTGGGGGTACAGTGAGGCATAAGGATTAAGGACAAGGCAGATGGATAGACAGAGGGTCATACCATAGAAAATCTCTAATATTTGAGACTATATAGTGTAGACAGAGGTGAACTTTTGGATCTTAGATAAAGTCTTTAATTCCCTAAAGCTCATTTTCTGTACAAAAAGGAGGTGATAGGGCTAACAAATTTCCAAGTAAGGGCAGGTCCTTAATTAACACTAATTGATTCTGTACCTTTCCTTATCTAGCTAGTCATAATGATCAGCACCTCCAGTCCAAGTGCTAGGGTTGACCTCTTTCTCTGAGCTGTCCCTGCAGTTATATCACATAAGTTATATGACAACACTATGCCTCATGATAGCCTTTACTTTTTGATTGAAAGGAGTGCATATTTTCATAGGTAGAGGAGAAATACAATCAGTCTATTTCACTACAAGTTTCTCCTCCTTGAGCTAACTATGTAGGTCAAGATGAAGGACCTGAAACAAGGAACAAAAGAACCAATGAACATAGACTAAATAAAATAATAGTTTGAATGCAATTTGAATGTTAAAAGAATAATGAACTTGAATGGTTTATTTACCCTATGTGTCTTAATCTCCACAACAGCTTTATAACATAGGTACTTACATTAGCTTCTCTTTACTAATTAAATAAACAACCCAGAGAGGCAAAGTGAATTGCCCAAGTCCACATAGTTAAGAAGCAGCAGGTCCAAAGTTTGAACCTGTCACTTGGAGCTCTTGAATTTTAAGGCATGCCACCTCTCCCAGAAAAGCTGGGAAATCTCTTTATAAATCCCAGTGGAGAATGAATACCCAAAAGTACGTTAAGCACAGTCATAAGCTTACCTTGAAAGGCCAGATGATTAGATTCTAGAGAGCCAACATTTTTTAAAAAAATGTATTTATATGTTCATCTTCATCCTCATTCTGTTTAAGTAAATGAACTCACTCAGCTATGCAGAGGCAGAGAGCCATCTCAATTCAGGTGGCTCTTTGCTTACATGCTGCTTCTCTTTCAGGATCCTTCCTGGAGGGGGTTCCGGCAGTCAGATGACATTGAGTGTGACCATTGCAAAGTACAAACAGGATTAAAAGGAAAACATCTGTGTTTTGCAAGACTGCACTAACTCAAGACAAACAAGCTGTATATATACACAAATGCTCGGTGACTTTTTCTGTGGAGAGGCTCAGTGACCATCTGGGCATTGATCAGAAGAGATATAGATAACATGCTGACATCCCATCCCAAGTCCTTTGGGTAGCCTGGAGCATGAAGACATATGTATGATTCTATAATGTTCCTGTGACTGGAAGATGACTTTTTTCCCCCTTAAAATCAGCGAATCTTTATTACATGCCCCTCCTGGGATAAAGTCTTTGGAGTTGTAGAATAACTCCAAATATGTACTACTATTTTATTAATGTGCTTTAGATCCCACATGGGGTCCCATACTTCAAACAAAGTTGGCCAGAATTTGATCCTCAAAGAGAAGAGGAGGCCCATCAAGATGCCCATATGCCTAAAGCTATTTGTTTGGTCCAAAAGAAGTCTCA
The DNA here is from genome assembly GCA_004024945.1 of Uropsilus gracilis. Lineage (NCBI taxonomy): Eukaryota > Metazoa > Chordata > Mammalia > Eulipotyphla > Talpidae > Uropsilus > Uropsilus gracilis. The sequence continues at coordinate 92,752 of PVHY01002476.1, forward strand.
TTTTTGGGGGGAAAAGAAAACTTAATTACCAGTGATTGAAACAACTCTCAGAACATATGGTTTTAAGTTTTGCCAAGACTCAAGGCCAATTTATTGCTTTATTATTGTTGTTGTTAATCTTTACATGAAAGACGTGCAGAGACACTCTGGAAGTCCTTTTCTTGAAGTCGTTGAAACTGGAGAGTCTCTGAAAGGCAAAGTCAAATGTCAGGCCCAGATCAGAGGCACAATGTGAGAAGTGGAGCAGCAAAAACATTTTTGTCATATATCAACATTAAAGGTGACTGTAAAGTAGACTCCATAAAGGCTCTTTCCTCCCCTAACAAAGAAATAGCACTCTCCTTTGTTTGGGAACCCTACTTTGATGCCTCAAAAAATAATTTACTTTTCTGATTCTGATTTTGTTCCTTTCCTTTGGCAACTGCATTCTGCCTGCATCTGAACCAATATTTGGAAGGGATGTTTTCTCTGTTTATACTTCCATGTTTCAGAGAAGATGTCATGGCTGAAGGAGATGAAGTTTGCAAAAAGGCCTCTTTGCCAAAAGCCAAGGAAAACATGTTTTCAAAGTCCTGCTAACATGTTAGCTTTGGCATCTTTAAAAATCATTTTTCTCCTTTTTTTTTTTTGTCTCTCTCCAACTTAGGTGTCAGTGTACTGAGGTCTTGTGAGTGACCAAGGGGCAGGGCTATGTACTACAGCCCATCGCCAACTGGCAGTGGGTGCCTCCTGCCAAATGATTGCTGTACCCAGTCTAAGGAAGCCTGCCTGAATGGGACAGAGTGCCCCATTTGTCTGTAGAAACTGGCTGGAGCTGGGACTACACATGTCAGCCCAGATATTCAATTGAAAATTGTTGGAATTGATCAGAGAGTGCAGAAGCATGCAACCTTTGCAGGCATGGTGAGTTGGGCTTCAGGGCTGATGAACAAACTAAATCTTTATGAATGATCCTCTTACTTTGTTGACATAGAGGTGACCCTTGTGTCCTCTAAATGGTGCAGGCCAGGCATCTTTTCTGAGTCCTAATAGTTCCTTCTACTTTATAAATGGTCATGTCAAATCACATTAATGCTGTCAAGAGGCTAAGTCTTTAAGTACCTCCTGTAAAATGGGTCCCAAAGGCCCTTCCCTCCTTCCTAATGGACCTTCCTGCAAATCCTAGTGTACTTCCTCACACTGGAGCATCAGCTGGCTCTGCTGTACTGTCCTCCCTGAGATCATAGCAGCAACCAATGAATATTTTATTAGTCACTGTTCCTGTCCATGCAATCAGCATCTGAATGTCATTTTTCCTCTTGTGACACCATTTTCTTTAAAGGAGCCTCTAGTGATGAGGCATCATAGTCCACTCAAAAATAAGAACTCACCCAGACTCACAGTGAAACTGGAGAATATTATCCTTTCTGTGAACAATATAGATTTTTGAAGGTTTTCACAGATTTGGTAAAAGGGAACACTCCAAGAACACTCCAAGAAAGGCTTTACTTTCATGAAAGTCCCGTGTTTGCCTCCTACTGCCTTGTGGCTAAACCCAGGGAAGAAAATCTAAAACCTAAATGTAAACCTAAAAAACCAAAAGATTGCCTTTTCAAAACTAATTTCTAAGACTACTGTTCATTTTCTTTAGTTTTGTAATTTGGAAGAATTAATTTATTTCTTTTTCAAATATTTATATAGTTCCTGCTATGTCAGGCTTTAGGAAAAGGTACTGGGGCTCAGACCTGAATAAGAAAGCATGTATCTTCCATAAGAGAACAAAGAAAATGAGGGGTTCACACATTCATTTGTTGTTGAATAAATACATAATGAGTATTTATTGTGTGCCTAGCATGAATCTAGAGACTGGGATACATATGTGGTGGACAACATAAACAGAAATTTGGTGGGAGAACAGTTATTTTTACAAATTATCATACAATGTGTATAATTACAAAATGTGATAAGCAAAGTGAAGAAAAACTTATGAAAAATGCTCAGCCTGGCATTCTATACCTAGTTAAACTATCATTTAGCAGTCAAGGCAAAACAGAGGTATTTTCAGCTATACAACAAATAAAACAACAGATAAAAACCAAGCAAACAGCAAACTTAGATCCCATATAAGAAAAGGTCAGCAGTGTTCTGGATATAAAATAAAGATACAAAAGCAAAAACATTCCTCTGTAACAACAGAAACCAGTTAGGAAATATAATAGAAGGAAAAGACAGATAAAACATATTAGAAGAAAAAAACACACAAAAAAACACAGCAGCAAAAAAAAAGTATTTACATCAACTGCAAATCTATCAGTTTTATAAAAACTATAGATAAACCATACATGATTTTGGGTAGCTTCAGTATAATAGAGATATTAATTTGTGAATTCAATTTAACCCTAATGGGGTTTCTCAATAAATATCCTAGGCTAAACAAAATATTATATGAAGGGCAAAAGAAAACTCAGAATAGCCAAATAATTTGTTGATGAAAGGAAACAAGTAGGAAAGAAGTTTCTGTATGAGGTATCACAGGTTTACACTACTTTGGGGATAAAAATGGTCTGTTGATAACTGATAGTGAGCTCAATAGAATAGAACAAGAACAGAGACAAACCAACATATATGGAGACAAATATATAAATTAGTGAGGAAAGAATGTGGGATTATTGATAATCCTTATAAAAATTTACTTCATTCTCTTTAGTTTATACAAAATAAAATTCCAAAGGACTAAAGACTTGAATGCAAAATATAACATTAGAAAACTCTTAGTAGAAAATGTAGAAAAATATATTTGTGTCTTCTATCGAAAGGCTTTTCTAAGCAAGACACAAAATATCTACAAACTGTAAAGGAACTATGGATGGATAAACTTGACTACAGTAAAATAAAACTGTGCAACAACAAAGTTAAACTATAAAACACATATTAGGACAACCACCAAATAATAGCTTCCTATTAGTCCATAAGAAAGAAACAAAAAAAAAATTCATGAGAAAATGGGGGGTGGGGGGAATGAACAGATAATCCAGAGTCAAAGAAACTTGCATAACAAATAAATATATGGAAAAATGACCAGTCTTATGAGGAAGCAAGCAAATTAAAACAAGAGTAAGATCTTATTTCACATTTGTCAGATTGGCAAAAAAAAAAAAAAAATCTGACAATACTGAGATGATGATAGGGAGAAATACAAACTCATATATTCTGTGCATGTATAATTTGGCAGAAATTTTGAAGAACATTTGGCAGTATCTTGTAACATTGGAGTTAGGCATACTCTACCTTCCTCCAGTTCTGTTCTGGATGTATATGCCTGGAATATTTTCACCATATGTGTGAATTTTTTCTTCATGTTAACCAATTCCCCAACACTTACACCAACTGTGTGTTCTACAGATAAATTTATTTCTTACAGAACTACCTGGATGTAGCACACATCCCACAAGTTAAGGACTCAGTCACACAAGATTGGCCCCACCCACTTCAGACACAGTCACAAGTTCAAGACATCACTTATTTTCCCGATTAACAGGTTATAAATTAGAGGTTTCCATAACCCCCTTTTCAGATTTCATAATTCACCAGAATGACTTGTAGAAATGAGGAAAGTGCTTTACTTACCATTACTATGTATTAAAAAGTATATAATATATGATAAAGGATACAATATGTGATGGAGGCAATAACTAAGGAATAGCCAAACGGAAGAGATGCATAGGTCATTGGAGGAGGGAATTTGAGTTTCTATGTTCTCTCCAGGCATGCCATCCTCCCAGCATTTTACTATATTCACCAACCTGGAAACTCTCCAAACCCATCATTTAGGGTTTTCATTATGTAGACAGGATTGATTGACTATTGGTGATTGAACTCAATTTTCAGTTCCTCTCCCTTTCCAGTTACTTTTTATATGGGAGTGGAAGTTGTCACCCTCTAACCTCAAGATTTGTTTCTCTGGTCATCAGTCCCCATCCTAAATCTACCTATGGACCTACCCTGGGACATTTTATTGGCATAAACTAAGGCATGGCTAAAAAGGAGTTGTTTGGAACATCACAAGATGCTCCTATCACTCAGACAATCCCAAGAGTTTTAGAAGCTCTGTGTCAGGAATGAAGGACAAAGTCCAAATATGTGTTTCTTACTATTTCATATTGCCTGAAAGAATCTTTCACTTTTGCACAGTAAGACAGGTCCAAGAACATTCATTATATTATTGCTTATAATAACCCCTAAATTTGATCAGTTAGTAATGATAATGTAATGTTCAATTACTACTAGTAGTGACCTGTTCATAAAAGTTTTTATTTTCTCACATTAAAAAAAATAGTTCAGGACTGGAATGCAAACTCTAAGTCACCAGGCACCCAGTTCTCTGTGCCATATTTTGTAAATGGCTTCCATCCTCAACATTAACTCAAGGTTTAATATGGCTACTAGCTTCCAGAGATCAAATCCACATTCCAGACAAAAAAAGAAAAAAGAAAAAGGAAAACGAAGAGTGAAAGGACATAGCCCCAAGCTGTCCTTCCTTAAAAGAGTCTTTTTAATTCCTGTCCAGACGCCCCTGCTCATGTTGCAGTGGTCAGAATACATAGAAAAGTGACCACATCTGGGAGAAAAAAATGTGGAAAATGTACTCTTTCAATTGTTTACATTACTATTCTGAATAAAACTAGGTCTGTTACTAAAGAAGAGAGAATAGGATTTGGATTCTTTGCCACTCAAATGTGGCAAAGGAGAATGGATAAATTGCAGTATATTTTTTACATATACTATGTGATATATGAAACAGATGAAGGAAATAGGATTCCATGAATCCAAATAGATAATCCTGAAAACAATACCTCTTGCCTGAAAAAAGCAAGTTACAAAGGATTCACTACATGACACCATTTATATAAAGTTTAAATATCTGCAAAACAACATGGTGTGTTGTGTCCTTCATTGAAAAAACAAAAACAAATAACAACCTTAATGTTGGGAAGATTTAAAAAAACAAAAACATGAATGAGAATTAAAAGCCCTTAATATAGGATGGTGGTTTCCCCCTGGAGGGAGAGAGGAGGCATTGGGGTCAAAAAGAGGATTTTAATTCTACCTATAATGCTTAGTTCCTATTAAAAAAAGTGCAAACAATAAAATATTGTCTTTTAAGTTGTGCGTAGTAGCACTTAATCTGTCAATCCCTGTACATTTCTGTATGATTGACATTTTTCATAGTCATAGAAAGAACTCTCACACACACATACAGAGCTCTCTCACACAGGTACAGTCAATGAGGTACACCTTACATATCATTGATTTACACATCTTAAGTGCACAGCTTGGTAAATTTTTCCAAAGTAAATACCAGAGCATGGTAGAATCCAGTACTACTTTAGTTTCTCTCTAGCCCCCTTTTGATGATAGAACCTGCAAACAGCAAATACAATCATCACCACCATCACCATAGATTGAGTTTGTTTTAAAATTGCATAGGAGGAACTCATGCAGGGTTGCATAGTATGTCCTCTTTAATGACTGACTTAATTTTCTTCATCATGTCTACAAGGTTTATCCTGAGGGACAACTTTCTAGACCACCTAGGACCCATTTAATCAAAAGGTGTGGGCTTCAAATCCAACACAAGGAAGAATGTCACTTCCCAAAGTGGATGTAAAGCATCTGGGGGGTGGGGTGGGATGGGGTGGGAGGAATCTAAATTTTGGGTGGTTTTCAAAATCCTGGCAGTTTAGGGAGCTGGTGTCCTGCAGGCAGCAGTAGGTGGATTTGACAGTGTTCCCAAATTCCCTCCTGGCCCTCAGCTTCCTATTTCCCTTGCCTGATGTCTGCTTTAAATAAAGTAACAACCAAGTGTCAGGGACTGTGGCAGAGGCTCCAGAGAGTCTTCCCATCTCAGCCCTCAGACAGCTCACCAGGGGTGTAAAAAATAATTAAAACTGAAAAGGGAGATGTAGGTATTATTTTTAGGCATATGTCCAAGGTTTTCTTCTCTTCAGTGCCCTATTCTAGTCCCTGGCATACTGCTGGCATTTTCAAATATTAACTCCTTCACATCATTTTTTTTTTTTTTTTTGGTCAAATATGTTATCTTACAAAATAAAAGTTGGGGGAATGTTATTGTATGTGCTTCCCTGGGTTGGAAGGATGCAGTACATCAAAATGTCCTGACATGCAATGTTTCCTGGACACTGAGTGTCGGTGGACTGGCCCCAATCTACCTGCTCCCAGGTATGGAGGGTTGCGAGATAGGTCCTTGCCTGACAGCCAAACACTCCCATTGACTGTTCACAGTTTCCTGGCATGCATCACTGATACTAATGGATTTATGGAAGTTTCTGGTTCAAACTGCAAAAATAATAGAGCTGAGTATGAAACACACACACGCGCGCGCGCACACACACACACACCCCATAGATCCTAGCTGAATTCCTTTATTTTAAACAAGATATTTTTTACTTCCACAGTATCACTGTGTTGTCTGCAGTGGTTACATTAAGGAGTTTTCTATTTCCTGGGTGTTTTCTATTTCCTGGGTGTTTTCCTTGGAAGGTGGGTTGCTAATGATGTTGCTCTGTGGACCCCATTCCCGATTTACCTAAAAATCTATACCATTGTGGTTTGTTTTGGTGCCAAATAAGAGAATGGGCTTAATTATGCAGGCAAAGGGCATCTTGAAGCACAGAGAATGCTCCTGGTGAGAATGCAATTAATTGCGATGTCTGTGAGAGGGAAATGCAGGATCATCATCATGCCAGCCAGAAGAAAAGGGGCACTGTTTGTTGCCTTAGTGAAGCTGATTTACTACCTGTGCAGAGGAAACATAGAACCTATTTCAGCAAGGAAGCAAAAATGTGGTTGAGTTTGTTCCCCAATCACTTTAACCCAACTGGATGCCTATTTGTTTGAGACCCCCCTTCAACTGGAGAAGGAAAGAAAAGAATCATGACTCGGGATAAAGGAAGGATGGAAGATCAGCACAGTGCTGATGAGAAGCCAGCTGAATTATGGAGAGTCTGTCCAGAAAAGGGGGGAGTTGGTGTACTTGAAGATTCTGCCAAGGAGAACAGTGAAAACCAATAAATTATTTTGGCTGCTGAGAATAAAAACCTGTTGGTGGAGAAGGCACAGAACGGGATGACTGGGAAGGAAAGGAAGGCAGTGTTAAGTCAGATTTCAATTTGGTGCCAGCACCTCTCATGTTGTAGGAGACAGCTGGCACTGGGCTGCTGCCCTAATCCACCTTTGCAGCTCCCTGGGGCCACATGATGCTGTCCAGCTTTTGTCTTTGCCACCTGGAGCTAGGAAAGTAAAGCTCCTTGTTAAAACTTGAGTCATGTGCACATGTATCAAATCTTGGATCTTCCAGTGTGTGCCTACACTAGGGATTAGCAAACAGCAAAATGGCATTAAAAACTAAAGAAAAAAAAAAAGCCCTCTCAGAAGGATGCAAGCATTTTTTGCAGCATTCCCTCTGAGTCAAAGTCCGTGGACTTCCAATCTTGTCAAAATCGCTACTAATTAATACCTTTCACTTCCTGCTGAAAGAAAAACAATTTACAATTAAGTCAGACAGCTAATGCATAATCACTCTAACACCTTCTATGTATGTTTTGAAACCTGTGCTCACATTTCATGATCCGTTTATTTTACAAGATGGGTAAACGACAGACAATTATGGTGATAATATGGCCGAGGTGTTTGGTTTTTATCTCTTCGCAGTAAATTGTAGTTGTTGAAGACTTCGCAGTAATGGTTTCCAGTTCTCTCCTTCCATTTCTTCCTATCACTTGACAATAAATATAAGGTTTTTAAAAAAGAATGTGAATTTACTATGATCATACCACCTATTCAAATAACAATAGAATTCTTGGTAGGAGTGACAATTAAATTAATTATACTAACAAAGATATTCTATGGTACATGCCTCTAAAAGTATAATATTAAGTGTATTAACTCTGCTGCATGTCATTCTTTTCTGCATAGGCAAACAGTACTATCTGGATAATTGAGCAGGCAATTTTGCTCTTAGAAGATGCTATCAAAGGACACAAGGATTTAATTTCAGATTTTTTTATTAGACGATAGTACTTTCCACATGTAATTCTCAGTGTAAGTTCAGGACTGATATGCTTCAGAGATTCATGAGCAGCTGGAATGTAGATCAAAAAATCAAAGCCAAGGTTATGGGGGGAGCAGGACCACAGAGGGCTTCTTATCACCCTAGGCCTGTTCTCTTTATTGCCTGTTCCTCTGAAATGTCCTTAGTCTACCTTTGCCAAAGGCATTCTCATATTTAAGAGGAGGCCAGGCTGTTTATGAAGGTCCAGAAGAATTAAGATTTGAAGGTGACAGCACTGTTAGGATAATCTCTCTCAAAACTCTCTAAATATCAGAAAGGGATATCCTGATACTTTTGGCCCTGGGAGTGGTCTCAAAATATTTCTGAAGAGAAGTGTTCCAGGAAACACTAACTAGACAATCTATTAGTGTGATTTAAAGATTACCTCCCAAACTCTCACCTCTGTGGGGCTCTGCAGAATAAAAACGGTTATGTCATAGTAAGTTTTCATCCACAGTGACATGGGTGGCTTCCCATTATTTAGGAAATGTGATGAGATACTTTTCCTCCTGAATTTTGGATGCACTGAATGTGGTCACAGCAAAGATCACACTTTCATACCCACTGACATTTGAAAGTAAGAAATATGGGATTTGACCTTCTTCTAAAGGCTGTCCCCCAGTTCCCACACTGTCTTGTCAGGTACACAGAGAGAGTCACAATTCTAAATGGTCATTTATAAGACAACAAGGACAACAGAGCTCCGCCAATAAAAATTTAAATCTTATAAAGTGATTTTACAAAGATTAACTCATTTGTCTGTGAACCCCAGACCCCTAGCACTCAGTTCTGATTGTAGTGGGGGAGCATGAGACGAGGCATTTTGGGTTCAATTTTTTTTAAGTCATAAGAATTGCAGCAAAGGGAGATCTAATCATTCATTTTGTGGAACTGTCTCTGTCGACCTTTCTCTCCCTCCCCTCTAACCTCAAATCTGTATTGAGCACCTTGGCCCCTCATCAAGGCTAATCTTTGTGTCTACACCAGGAGGTGACCATTTCCTGCTCCTCCAGAGATCACCCATGCTGAAATGTGATCTCCATTCTTTTCCAATCGTTAGTTCTGATGGGGGAGCAGATTTACACTGTGAAACCAGCACAGCTGTTTTGTGACTCATGGGAATATCATATTTAACATGTTTTCCCCAGTGAAATGTATTTATTTAGATGACACATAATACTGTTTAAAAGCCAAGCTTTGCTCTTACACTCAGCCTTATGGAAGAAAACAGCAGAGTGAAAAAAACAGAGTGAGCTCATTTGGGAGAGCCAGCTGGTTAGAGTCCTCTCTGGCCATTCATGCAATGGCCTCTCACTGGATATTTGAACAACAGGGAAATCAGCACTGGATACTAATCTATGAGGCACAAGAAATAGGAAGTAGCTTTGTGGTCAGCTCATCTGAAGCTTTTGTGGTTCCCAAATATTACTACAGGGCCAGGGAAATCACTGATCACACACAAACACACATTCTGGAAAGAAAAATAATCATCTACCACTTGAGTTGATAGGCCATCTCAGGAAGTGATAGCAGCATTATAGCTTTTATCCTTGCTGTAGGTCAGTCTCTGGAAGGCAACAAGGTCATTAACACTTGAATAAGCCAGATGGCCTACTCAGCAGATAGCAGGCTCTCCCTTTCACCCAGTCTCAGCTCTTCCCAGGCTTGGGGTTACTGGATCTTATCAAGCTGCAACTCAGGGCTTCTCCCAAATATAGGAATTTGGGGGTAGGGGAGGTACAAATAATACTAATGGATAATCTTTTCATCTTGCTGTTGATGCTCTTGGTGTTGTCTGGAGTATGGTGACTTTGCCAAGGCAGCCTGCTCAAGAGCAATCAAAGGGAGCAATTTTATTAAGTGTATCACCTTAAACTTATTCATGTTTAATCTCCTCTCCCTCCTTCATGCTCATCTACAGTCTTAAGATCTTCCTGTTTTCCTGACACCAACTTCCCATTCCTTGTCCCTTCATCTGCTAACGCTTTCTCAACAGGCGCCCTTTAACTCCCATAACACCTTATTTAGTTTTCATATAAGAATGGTAAATAAAACAGGCTAGCATTAAGCTTGCCACCAGTTTTGTTCTTCCCACTTCTCTATGGCAAAAGGCTCTGTTCTTTATCACTCACATTGTTCCTTTTTCTCTATCATTTCTTTGCTGTCAAAACAGCCTTGTTTCAATTGGTAAGTGGCTCAATTATTTAAAAAGATCTTTAGTGACTGAAATTCTTTAAAATCTTGAAAATGTAAGGTATTTTTCAAATCTTTGTAGCTATACAACTCAACATTGTACTACCACCAGACACTTAGAAGAGTGTAAATGTATAGGTTAAAAAAAAAAAAGATTCCAAAAAAGTTCCTCAATGCATTGGTAGCTGATCATAACAGGGAGCACAGGGAATGCCATAAGACAGAAAACATCCTTTTCCTACCCGATTCACCTTTTAGTCTTTGCAGAATCATCCTGAGCTATAGGCAATCAAAGTTATCCTCCATCTTTCCTTTTTAACTCACTTTCTAATTTAGGGCCCTGGGGTCCAGCTTCTGGCCACTTACACCTTCAAAGTCAGAGGACTGCTATTCTTTTCTCTATCTTGGAGAGCAAGGGAGATCATTATGGTTTTCTAAGGATATAGTAATGATGGTGGTGGTGACGAAGCAAAATAAGACAATGATGGTGGTAAAGATAATGGGTATGATCACGGTATCAGTAGTAGTGGTGACAATACTGATGATGATGATGGAGGTGGTGGTGGTGATGGTGATAACAAAGGTGATATAATAAAGTTGATGATGGTGACAATGAAGGTAATGATGGTGGGTGTAATATAATCAGTCCTATTACCAACTGTGCAAGCATCAGGTCCATCAATCTGTGTAGGTTCTTTGTTGGTTCTACCCTTTACACATGTACACCAGGCAGGGCCAAGGCCAGAAATGGAGGGGGGAGGCAGTCCAGGGCTCAGGTGTGAACATTTACTTACATATCCAAACACCCAGCGAACTGCACAATCATGTGCAGAAGAAGATGCAATACCACAAGTGCTGGTCATAGAGGCTAATGGAGGAAAAAGCCTGAGTAGATCACTTACCCGACAATGGTAGTAATGAAGAAGACAATGATGACAATAGTGACAATAATGGTGATGATAATAACAATGATGATAATGAAGATGATGATGGTCATAATGAAGATGATGGTAGTGGTGATAATGAAAATAAAGATAATAATGGTGATGATGATCGTGTTGGAGATGACAGTGTTCATGACAATGGTCATGATGATGCTGGTGATGATAACAGTTAAAAGTAAGGACTCTGTTCTAATCAGTTTTCACAATTAACTCATTCAATCTGTAAGACATCTATATGAGCCAAGTATTAGTACTAGATCAAATTCACTTTATAGATGATGAAACTGAGGCACAAAGTTATAGGTAATTTGTTTAAGGTGGTTTATAACCAGTAAAGTTAGAACTAGCATTTAAAACCTTTTCCCAAAAATCATACCCTGTCACTGCACTAAAGTTGCTGATATTTCAAGTCCTGGGATAGTAAATCTAGAAGCAAATGAATTCATATCTCCATTATGTAGAGCAACCATTAATTATGTTAAATGACCTCAGAAGCAATGAGGATGGGATGGGAGGTGAAGGGATAGAGAATGGAACCATGCCACAGCTGTTCTCAAAGGGAATCTCATGTAGATAACTCCCTCAAACAGAATTATTTGGAAGAAAAGAGATAAGGAGACTTGAGGTCTTACTCCCTACTCTCCTCAAAGTGACCCAGAATGCTTCCCCCCCAGAGATCCTAGGGCACTGTGAAATTTGGTGGAAAGACTTTGATTCCAGATGTAGTAGGTAAGAACTACCACCCTATATTATCTCCCTGGTATCACATACTTTTATTATCAATTTTAATCCTTAACTCTGCCTCTGGGATGAAATGTATTTATCCTCATTTTACAGTTAGGAAACAGAGGTTTAGATATGCTTTGCAACCAGGTCAAGCTCAGAACCTTTAAGTCAGTGACAGAACTGGATTTGGAACCAGGACAGCATGATTCAGAGAACCTACTCTCTCTCTGGAATATATCAACTGTTCACTGTGTACACAACTCCATGGAAATGAGAGTCATAGGTTTCCCTTTGTGGGAAGGTCCCTAAGGCTTAAAGGATTCCAGTATAGCCGTCAGTTGTGAGTTCTCTGGGCAGTACCTGTGTGGTCACTTTGCTCTCAGAGCCTATTCATTCCTTGCTCTGCAGGTTATTTTTAAGTCCCTGGACTTCTCTTCTCTATTCCAGTTGCCACCAGCTTGGTCCAGATGGAGGCTGAGCACTGACTCATCTGTGCTGCAATTCCCTGGGCCTTGCCCAGGCGCTTTTACAGCATAGGTCACATCTGTGAGTTGATATCCTCTCTAGCGCAGTGGCCATTTATGCTGACAGGTCCATAGTCCTGCCAACCAACCATCCCAATTTCATCCATGAGCTCCTGCCGTGCTCTCAGGTGGACACCATCTGCTTGTAGTGATTTATCTGTAGTAACTTCTTTCCAATCTGGCTTAGAACATCCTGGTATTGACCATGGTTTGATCTAGTACCTGTCTGCTATAGAAGTGATTCTAATAACCTCTGTAGACCAAGGCTGGAAGTCCATTCAATCCTTTAACTATTTTCTTTCATCTTTTCCCCTGTAGAGAACATCTATAGTCATCCCAGCCTTTTCAAACACAGAGTGAACAACTGGGTTAATGACTTGTACTCTCCTGGCAGGATGGTGACCTTATCTGTGACTGTGGACTTGTGTTGCTTAGTGACTGAGACTATGGGCTTTAGAGTCAGACCAACCTGGGCTGCAGCCTTGGGTTTATCATGTCCCCTCTGAGGAACTTTTCAGGCTGGTACCACTTTTTCTCCCTTTGGGGAATTGCCTTTATATCATAGTGGTTGTTCTTGGGTTGCCAACCCCCGTGGTTACAGTGATTGGTCCAGGGGTGGGTGAACCAGAATCTTTGCTAAAAATGTTCTAAGTAGAGCCTTTCTATTCATACAGACAATCCAAATGAACATGATTTTTTCCTGATTTCTCCAATGGAGAAATCTGCGTCTGTTTGACGCAGATAAGAGTGATAGAAATAAACACAGAAAATGAGCATCAAAAGACAGGGAGGGTTTGGGAAATCAGGAACATGAGATTCATCACCCTAGAGTTCAGTTTCTATGGTCTCCAGAGCTGGTGATGTCCCCTTCTTCTCCAGTTACATGAATCTATGAATTCCTTTTATATATTCCCCTGAGCTACTGTGTGTTGGGTCTTGTTGATTACAACCAAAGAGTCCAGATTAATCAAACTCTCTATTGAGTTTCCTACACAGTTGACATAGAATGAATCACAAATGCTGTCCTCAAGTTTTTCCTTAACAAATAACATTTCATCTAGAAGTTTTCTAAAGACAATGCTCTGGTTTTTTTTTTTTATAGTTATTTATTCTTTACAATGTCCCCTTCAAAGACATGGTCCCTACACCTTCCCTCAGACAATGAATTTGTTCTATGAGTAGTAAATGGCCTAACCAGATGGATAAAATGTAGATTTGCAATCACTGACTCTGCTGCTGTATGGTCCTAGGCAAATCACTGTTCTTTATTGAAATTTATCAGTAAAACACAGACAATAGTATCTACTGCAAAGTAGTTATGAATATTAGGTCAGATACCGCAAGTAAAATTGCCAACAATTTTCCTTGTAGATAGTAAATAGCCATTAATTAACAGCTATTGGTATTATTATTTTGTTTATGTGTTGGTGCTGTTCCTCCATGACATCTTGGTCTGACCATTGTTCATTAGTCAAAGAAGGGTTCTAACCCACCAGCCCTTATGAATATTTGATCTTTGCACTACCTTGATCAAGTAGTCAAAGTGCACATCACCAGAAGTGGAACAACTCGACATGACATTGCCTGATAAGCAGGCCATGTCACTTACGCTATCGTCAGTATTTATTTAATGTATGTATGAATGTAATCATCACCAGCAAATCCGGCAAGTGTTGCATTCCAAAGGACAACTAGCCAAAATTCTTCCAACAAGATTAAATGCCATGAGAAACGAAGGAGCAATAGGAGGTGGGGTGCTTTTCTAAACTCAAAGAACCTAAAAAGACAGAAACCACAAATTATAGGCTGGTTGATTCCTGGTGCAAGTAAAACAAAATTGCTCTGGGAATTAGAGGGGCAATGTATAGGACAATGTAATTAATGTTAAGTTTTATTTTAATCTCTATCAGCTGATATTATAGTTATTAAGTAAAACATGGATAGTCATACCTCATTTACAGGGTGGCTATGAGGATAAATTATATAAGCCATGTTAGAAAAATAGGACAGTGTCCTTATTTAGGATATGTATGATGAAGTAATTAAGGTAATATTCAACAAGAAGAGTGATGGAGACTGAGTGGAACAGAGAGGCAGAAAGAGATAGTGGGGGAGAGAGAGAAAGAGAAAGAAAAAGAGAGGGAGAAGATATATATGGACAGAAAGAGACAGAAATGGTGGGAGAGATTAAAAGAGAAGGGAGGAAGGCTAGTAAATTGGGGGAAATGTCTCTATGTTTAGTATACCATTCTTTCAACTCTTCTCTAAGTTTGAAATGAAAAAAAGTCACTTCAAAGCCACTTGATTTTTTTTTGTTTTCAATATTTTGATAAGATGTTTGACTTACCTATGCAGAATAATGAGTTTTCCATTAATACTAGTATAAGATTATCTACTTCACAAATACCAGTTAATGTTTCTCTCTAATCTTGGTCACCTCCATCCAGGCTATGGGAGACTTGTGGGTGGAAGTGTATCAAAGTATTTTTATTATCTGAGTTGTAATTTCCACTCACTGGGATTCCCTAGCATATCCTTCCCTGGGTAAGCCTAGGTACCTCACTGTTATTTAACTCACCACTCTCCTTTCAGGTTTTTGTCTTCATTCTGCCTGCCCCTTCCTGAATGGTTTTTGGCTTACCCATCTCATCAGTTGTCCCTTTGCCAGATCTGGGAGGCTAGTATGTGAAGATCTCTATTTGCTGCCAAGGATTCATTTGAACCTCCTTATTATTTAGGCTCCTGACATTGGGGTATATAATCTGGTTTTGTTTGTTTTCTCTCTGACTACCTAATGTCTCACTCACTGGGTCAGCTCTGTCTATTTCACTTATTTTCTTAAGAAGGTTACAAGGCTTTCCTCCTGGCCTTTACAACAGAAGCCTCATCAATCTTTATCATTTGCTGGATTTCTCCCATTTTATTTTAAGTTTGGAAAATCCAGTGAACCTTTTTAAAGTCCCATAATAGAACCTGTAGTAGCTGAGCTGGATGACAGAGAATAGTTCATATTATAATTAATTGTTTCTCAGTGTGTAACCAATTTAAGCAAGAAGTTCCTTGAGGGCAGGAACTGTGCTTGCTCTTTGGTCCTCAAATTATGCCTGGAAGATAGTAGGGATTTAACAAATGTCTGTAAAATAAAAGAAACATGCCTGTTGCTTAATCATAACCCTTTGTTAATTGGACACATTCAGAAGGAATATACCATTTTCCCTTAGACATCAGAAGATTAACAATTCATGAATACTCCCCATCTTTAAGTCATCAGTACCACTGTCATGCAAAAGAGGTATTTCCAAGGGACTTTCCCCAACTCCAGGCAAGCAAGTAAACCAGGAAGGATTCAATGCAGTGATAATGTATTTGACCTACTACCGTCAAGTTCTCTTGCTTTTGTTTGGCAAACTTTATCAGGAGACTGCCTTCCAGGATCTACATTGAGGACCATGGATGAAAGATGAAGGGTTACTTATGACTCTTAAGAAGCTCCCAGCATGTCAGCGGAGGCTGACCCCAATCCACAGTCCATAGTCCTTGTCATGAGTAGACAAGATAGCAAAGAGTTAAGTGCCTTAAGAAGAAAGGAGAAAACATCACCCAGATCCCTGCTTCTGAAATGATCTTAAAAGTTCTGGGGACAAGAAATTAGTAAAATAAAAAGAACCTCAATAATTGTAGAGCTTGTTTTAATCATACAGCATTTTGAGAAGATATAGTTCCTTACCATCTAGGAAACAGGACATATATTCCTCATTTCTTGGAGGAGGAAGCAAAGGTCTGTGGAGGGAAAGTTACCTGGCCTTGTGGCATAGCCAGGTGGTGATGAGGCCAAGACCCTTACCCTACTTCCTCCAGGATACACCCTACCTCCAAGAAACTGGATGAGATGCTGTTTGCACAACAGACTCATGATTTCTCTCTAAATCTGATCCACCTCGCCTGAGATACCTCTATCTCTAAAGTCCCCTGAGGATACTAAAAAGCACTATTGTGTATTGATCATCTCTTTTTATTTTGTAGTTTTGATGCTTTAGTATCTTGGGACCTTGTTGGCCACCTGAGGTCAGTTAGTTTCTAAGACAGCAAATAACTCTCCTATCTTTCACATAGAAACCCACTAACCCAAAGCCCTGTCATACTAAGGGCCACCATGACCAGCCTACCTGGTAACTAGAGATAGCATCATGCTAAGGCACAGTCCCACACCTGCTTCCTTGCCTCCATCATTCTCACACAATGAAGGCGCTGACCCATATCATGCTCTTCTTCCTCTGTCTCCTGACTGGGGATGGTCCTTTCCTGTGTGGCCTGTATCTCTGCTGCCTCCAGGAGGGCTCTTCTGCTTGGGGTCTGCAACACACTTCTTTTCAATGGCAGCAGGCTCTGTTCTTTTGGTTTTAGTGTACCTAAATAATAATACTAAAATCTACATTTTAAAACATGCTGTTAGAAGGACCAGAACCAAAAAGACATGGTAGATCCCCAGGAAATTGGCCTCATCCCATCAAGTGGTCCTCTTGAAACAGTGTGGCTTCCCTACTAGCTAGTTTCCATTTGACCTTTTAAATATCATTCAGATCAAATACTGCCATGACCCCACTCCCACCCCCCAAGTCAAAATTCTCATCACAGCTTCAAATGCCTCCTTCTGGGGAGCTGCTGACCTGGCACCTGCTGGCCTGGTACCTGCCCCTCCCTGTTTTAATCTCCTTCACTACATCACCTCTTGCCTGGTGCCAGAGCCCTCTTCTGAGCTGCTTTCAATGCTTAGGACACTTTCTCCAGATAATCCTATGCTCAACCCTACCTGCTATCAGCTTTGGTTCAAATACTACCCTCTCGGGGGTGGGGGTGTAAGCTGCTTACCTTTTCTATTGACCATTATTGTTATCTTTATCACCATGACTCTGGATTACTGTGCTTATTGCTTTGTCTTACCTCCCTATTCAGCTGAGTATCAGTTCCAGAGGCTAGGTCATAGTATGTATTATATATTAATATATTCCAAGGACCCAGACAAGTGCCAGACACAGAGTAGCCACTAGAATTAATACTTGTTGAATGACTTTCCACTCAAGATTTTGTTAAACAAAGGTTCTCAATTAAAAAAAAGAATTTGCAAGTAATTTTGCCAGATCTCTTCAACCATCTTTGGTATCCAGAAAGCTCCAGGCCTGGTAACTATGTGATGATAAAGAGCGTTTGTAAAAATCTTCTAGCAGGGACACTGAGAATGATCACTGAGTGTTACTTCTTCTCTGGGTAAGATGGTGACTCACAAGTAAGTAGCATGATCATTGACACCAAAATGACAAATTCTGGGAGGAAAGCATCATTATTTTGGTATAGCAAATTGAGTCCGATGACATCGCTGTTAGGGAGTAAACGAGGATAAGAGGAAACACAAGGAAATATTATTTTAGTTTTTCAAAGAGCCCTTCACAAGATTCTGCATCAAAATCTATTTTTAAGCCTTTAGTTAATATAGTAAGTATGCTATGGGGTAAAAGTGTGGCTCTTTTCTGTTAATGGATAGGAAAATGACTTAGAGACAAGGAAGGAGGAAAGTAAAGAAACAACTCTGGCCAAAATAGTGTCAACGGTCATGACCCTGGAGAAATGGTCCCCTATGATTTTTTTTTTTTTTTTTTTTTTGCAAATGATCTGGAAGAAAAGTGCCCAGTGAAGTCAACGACTCAGCATGTGACCTTGGACCCTCCTGGGTGGTGAAATGTCAGGCCAATGGAGACAAATGGCCAGAGGTCTTCAGGGCTGAGTGCATGGGCATAGAAGTGGCAAATGAGCTTCACTGGGGCAAACCCTGATAATGCATCCAGGGAAAAATAGCCTGGAACTGTCAGCCATGGCCCAAGGAAAGGGCTGAGGAGGCAGTGCATGTTATTTCTGGAATATAACAGCCAGGACAAGAATGGAACATTGGATCTCCCTGGGAAGGACTTCAGGTCATTAACAGACCTAGTCCATCAACCCACTGCTTTATGAAATGCCTCACCTCCCTCCATTCTCTCCTAAGTACCCCAGTCATATACTACCTGTTCCCCATGTATATACCTCCACACATTAAATATACCTATTGTGATTGGATGGTTCAATGAGTTCTGACAAATGTAAACACCAATGAAATGACAATCACTGTCAAGTAACATAAGATGTCAATCACCGTAGAGAAGCGCTCCCTCATGATCCTTTGAAAGCAATCACCTTTACCTTCCATCTCAGGCAACTGACCTGCTTTATATTACTATAGATTAATTTGTTGTTCTAGAACCTCACACATACATTTTGGCATCTGTCTTCTTGCCCTCAGCATTGAGTTTTTGAGGGTTAGTCCTGTTTTGCATGTAACCACAGTTGTGTCTTTTCCATCACTGTATAATGTTTCACCTTGGAACCATGGGTCATTTACTTATTGAGGATATTGGAGTTGCTTCTTGAATAAAACTGCCATTGCCATTTTTGTAATAATCTTTTTTGTAAGTAAGATATAATATCAATAAGTAAAGTAAAAGAGATGAATTTTGGACTTGGAGGGAAAGTTGATAGGAATCTCAACTCATTATGAGTTCAATCCTTTGACTGTTGCTTTCCTTCTTCCATATATCTTAAAACTTGATGTTTAATCTTGTCTCAATGACAGGGAACTCATTAGCTCTTGAGGTAGTCTATTCAGTGTAGGGAAAACAATTGCTAAAAATGTCTCCCTTGCCTGAATTTTAACTGACCACTGGCTAGGTCAGTGTGTGTAAATGATGTCTAATGACCGATCCACATAGGATATTTAAAGCAGTCACTAGGTTTACCTGTAGTCTTTGCCATTATATATATATATATATATATATATCCTTTGTCCTGCCAACCATTTAACTTCAGATCTGCTCCAGCTTGTGGTCATCCCTTTTAAACTGTACTACCAAGAACTGACCCCCTTGATTCAGTTGTGTTCAGGATGACCCAACAGTGTCAGTGTGTCTTGATCTCTGCACACTTGACCCTTCTTTAGCCCAGAACCACTACCACATGTTGCCAACTCCCACAGAGCTCAAGGCAGCGAGTGAGCAGCCTCAAGTCTTTTCTCACATGTGTTGCTATTAAGCCATGTTTCCCCATCCTGTGCTTCCCACAGTGGGTAGCAGATTTATAGAAATGGAACAGGCTTGAAAATACAAATAGCTTCAAAAATGATTCAGATGACTTCATGGTTGAGAGACCCATAATGGCTTATTATGGCAAAGTAGGGTGTTCTATTGCACATTTCTTGCTTTTCCAACTGATATCAGGATAAATAACTATGTTGAATCTAGATGGTTTCTGTGGCCTTTCTGGCTCTGAAATTTTGTGATTCTTTGTCTTCCTATTAAAAGTTCTTTGGTGCTACCATTTTTCCCTAAATTAAGCTTATTGTGCCAGGAGGCTGATTCAGTTGTAATTTTTTTTTGAGAGGGGAATAAGGTAAAAAAAAAAAAGAAAAAAGAAGACAACTGCAAACAGTGGCAACATTACTAAAAATTCCAAGCACTACTCAGTATGAGTTAAATAAATGCTCTTCCCTCCTTATATGGGAAGAGACAGCTGTGTGTTTCACCTCCATATTAAAACATAATTTATTTTGCCTATTACTTATTATAAAGTAAAATGCATTCATCTTAGAATTCCTAGAAGCTAAGGAAGAAATTAAAGAAAAAAACACATAACTTTACACAGGAAATGACCACTATTAGTATTAGTACATTGCTTTCTGGTCTTTTTAAAATATCTATTTATCCATCTTTGGATCTGTTATCCATCCATCCATCCATCCATCCATCCATCCATCCATCCATCCATCCATCCATCCATCCATCCATCCATCCTTTCCTCCAATATATCCATGAATTCCAAATTCTGTAGAAGAAAAAGTGACATGTCTTTCCCACCTTAACACTGTCTTAGTCATTACTACATGACTTTAAATAGTCTTTGAAAACATAGACTTAATAATTTCATAATATTCCACAATGCAGTAACAATTTCTACTGTTAGACATCTAGGTTGCTTCTAAATTTTTCCTATAATACACAACGAAGAGGTAAGTAGTCTTGTGTACACATCTTTACATTTTTCAGTTACTTAGAGATATTTATTGGAATGTAATTTGGGGTCAAAGAATATGAACTTTCTGAAGGAATTTCATATATATGTGTCACCAACTTACTGTGTAGCCCTGTACCTCTTTCATTTAATAATTTTTCAGGATGATGGAGTAGATCAACTTTCAGTTTCACCTCCTACTTGAATATAGCACAGAAGAGTAGAAGCTAAAAAGTATAGCCAAAATCCCAAATTTATCTCCAAAGATCCCAAATCCCATAGGTGAGGGAAAAAACTTGAACTTTTAGAAAGAAAATTGGAGGTAAACTACTTTAAATGAAAAAGTCACATAATAAATGTCCTCTTTGAAACTAAAATGCCAAGGAGTGTAAGTATGCAAAGAAAATATTCCTTAAATAAAAACAGCCTGTTCTGCACTATTAAGGCATGGTACTCTTATGGACTGTGCCCCCATGGCTATATTGTGACCCCCCCTAGTCACTAATTGTATTGGTTTGTTAGGGATATCACAACAAAATACCACAGACAGGGGTACTTAAACAACAGACATTTGTTTTCTCACAGTTTTGGAATCTAAGAGTCCAAGATCATGGGGTCAGCAGGTTCCATCTGAATTCTCTTTTTTCTGCCTTCCAAGATTGCCATGTTCTTGCTGCCTCTGCTTTCCAAAGTTAAGTCAGAAGAGTCATGCACAGGAATATCTCTTAGGTATTCCTCTTGGAACCCTGCTGCTGTGTTGTCAGGAAGCCCTAGACACATGGAGAGACTGCGTGGAGAAGTCAAATGGGGAAACCACATGGTTGCAGTCTAGTTAATAGTTTTGATCCAGTCAGCCTGAAAGTAAAGTTCAGGCACTAGATTTAAAAAAAAAATATTTATATATAAATTTCACATCATTGCAATCCCAGGGATTTACCCCCCCCACCCTTCCCTCCATTCCCCACCTTTCCCTCCTGCCCAAAAGTTGTGCACTTCAGTTTGGTGCTTCACTTGTTTTGACTTTTCCTCAAGGCTTTTGTTTATTTTTTACTATATCCCATATATTAGTGAAACCATTTGACTTCTGTCTTTTTCTTTTTGACTTGTTTCTGCTAATATGATTTCTTCTAAGTACATTCATGTTGTCATAAAATCATTGAATTTGTCATTTTTAATTGATGAGTAATAGTCCATCATGTATATATACCACATTTTTTTCATCAGTCATCTGTTTGGGGGCATTTAGGTTGCTTCCATGTCCTTGCAATTATGAATAGTGAGTGCTGCAGTAAAGCACAGGTGGCCCTTTGTAACCACATTGAGGTCTCTTTTGGGTAGATTCTCAAGAGAGAAATTGCTGGGTCAAATGGTAGTTCCATTTTCATTAATTTGAGGGTCCTCCATACAGCTTTCCATAGTCAACTAATCTTTGACAAAGGAGTGAAAAACTTACCTTGGAACAAAGATAGCCTCTTCAATAAATGGTGCTCGGAAAATTGGACTAAGACATGCAAAAAAACGAATCAAGACAACTCCCTCACACCATGTACAAAAATCAACTCAAAATGGATAAAAGACTTAGAGGTCAGACCCGAAACCATAACATACATAGAGGAAAACTCGGGCAAAACCCTCCATGAATTACAGTTCAGAAATCCCTTTCTGGAAACATCTACAGACAGCAAAAAAATGAAGGAAAACATAAACAGATGGGACTACATCAAACTAAAAAGCTTCTGTACAGCAAAAGAGACAACAGAAAAAACTAAAAGACGCCCAACTGAATGGGAAAAAATTTTTGCCCTCCACAAGAGTGATAAGGTTTTAATAACGAAGATCCACAAGGAACTCACACAACTAAACAAAAGCAAAACAAATAGCTCAATAAAAAATTGGGGAGAACTAAAAAGACACTTCTCCAAAGAGGAAATACAAATAGCCAACAGGCACATGAAAAATTGCTCAACGTCACTAGCAATAAGGGAAATGCAAATCAAAACCACAATGAGATACCACCTTACACCAGTAAGAATGGCCCATATCCAAAGAACAGGCAACAAGAATTGCTAGTGAGGATGTGGAGAGAAAGGAACACTCTTACACTGCTGGTGGGAATGTAAACTGGTCCAACCACTATGGAAAGCTGTGTGCAGGCACCAGATATTAAGTACAGTTCCAGATGATTTCAGTCTTCAGCTATTTCCTTGCTGTACTCTGGTTGAACTCTTAATACTGGGAATGTAGTAAATGACGTTTTATACCCTACCTTGGTATGGTGATCCTGAAGCTAAAAGCGAGAATGTGACTAATTTAAAGTGATTCATCTACTGGAAAATGGAGTAAGGTTAAAATCCAGCCCCTCACAATTTTTAGTCCAGAGATCCTTACACCACATATTTTCTCAGCAAATGTTTATTGTCTGTAGTGCACCACAGTGACACTTGCGCATAGCTCCAAAATACAGTGACCAGACACTCTAGAAAAACAGATCACAATTCAGTATATGCAAGCCTTGGTAGTAACTAGAATTTTTCCAAATGGAATTCAAATGGGGCAAACCTGGGGGACTTGGAAAGAGTTGGTTGGTGAGTTCATACTTGTGAAATGCCTTTCACAGACCAGATGAGCTCGTGCAGTTAAGATAAAGCAAACTCCATCTTGCCTTAATTGCCTCTGGCAAAAAACGAAATCTAGCATTAAAATCCTCTAAAGATGTGATGACACCACTGCCCCTCCAAAAATATTTACCTTTTAACAAAAATAGTAACCACCTGTAATTACACCCTGCCCCAATTACCTCTCAAAAATTAATGTTAACCAATTTTATTACCCCCTCACCATTTGCCTTCCTTTAAAATGCATCCTAAATTGTACCTGCCTAAGCCACTTTTTCCTTTGTCAAAAACCTTTATAAAAACTTATAAAGTCATTAAAATGTGCTAAATAATACATACTTTCATTCAGCCCCAGCCTCTATAGTTGTGTCCATCTTTCTCATCTGTCTCTCTTGTACCCTGTGTTTAGCGCTCAACACATACTGTTGTATTTCAGAATGTAAAGACAGCACTCAAAAGCAGAAACTGAAAAGTGTTTTATAGGAGACAAGGAAAAGGGAAAATGAGGAGATGCTAGAAAAATAAAATTAATTGACTGGCTTGTGGTCAGATGTCTTTTCCTTTTGTCTTACTCCAGAGATTGTCCGCTCAGCCGAGGTAAGGGTCAAAGCAGGAGCCCATGGAAGGGGGGTCAAATTGTAAGTCCTAAGACCAGAGCTGTAGCCAGGAGCTAGCTGAAAAGGTTCCTAGTCTCAGAGAGGAATAGGGAAGCCTGGGAGGATATGAGGGAGAACTTCAAACTCCACCTTCCTGTTTTGTGCTTTAAAGTTCACCAGCAGGCCCTGTTCTGTGCCTGGGTCCCAGCAGCCTCCATTCAGGAAGCCAGAGAGGGCAGAGCTGCAAGACACATGGCTTTCTTCCAGAATGATGCTGAGGGAAGACAAAGAAGAGTTGGGTGCTGCAGACAGACAATTAAAATAAAAAAGATCAGTCCCAACTTTCCTTTCCAACTTTGAGAGTCCATCACTTCTATGCCTTCTCCAAAAAGGACTTAAAAACTTCCTTTCATTTGACTTAAAACTCTTATCTATTTTTAAATTTTCTTTATTATATTATTTATTTTATTGTACATCATTATATACCCCTGGGTTCTCCCACCACCTTATCACAGTGAACTATCATCTTAATCTTTTGTGCTCCTCCGACCCAGATTCCCCCAGTCTCCCTCTCATTCTCTATGCTCAATTTTGCTGAAAATTAGTCTGAATTTTTTCTTGTCTTTTGATTGCTTTCCCTTTATCCTGCATGGAAGTGAAACCAACCAGTATTTCTTTTTATTTCTGGCTTATTTCTGCTAGCATGATTCCTTCTAGCTCCACTCATGTTGGCACAAATGATATGTTTGTCTTTTTTGATTGATGAATAGTATTCCATCATGTACATATATCACAGCTTTCTGTACTATTTGTCTATTTTTGGGGGCATTTGGGTTGCTTTCATATCCTGGCTATTGTAAATAGTGCTGCAATAAACATTCAGGTTCAGGTGTCTTTTGGGATTAGAGTTTTTGTAATCTTTGGGTGGATTCCTAGAAATGGGATTGCTGGATCGATGGTAGTTCCATTTTAGTAGTTTAAGGGTCCTCTATTCAGCTTTCTATAGTGGTTGAACCAGTTTGCATTGCCACCAGCAATGTAAAAGTGTACCTCTCTCTCCACATCCATGTGAGCACTGTTGCTCATTGTTTTGATATGGGCTATTCTTACTGGGGTAAGATGGTACTCATTGTGGTTTTGATTTGCATTTCCCTGATTATTAGTCATGGTGAGCATTTTTTTTTCATATGCCTATTGGTCATTTGTATTTCCTCTTTGGAGAAGTGTCTTTTTAGATCTTCTCATTTTTTGACTGGACTTTTTGTCTTATTTTTGTTAAGTTGTGTGAGTTTTTGTGGTTCTTTGTAAAATTCTTAAATAAGATGATCTTTAAGACTTCTTTTAATATGTTTTCCTGGTACCATTTGTACAGCAGTGGCCTATCTCCTCCAAAAGCAGCAGACAGTACTGGGTGACATAGGTGCGAATCTGACGCTACCTCTTACTGGCTGAGTAGCTTTTGGGAAAATGATTTAAATTCACTGAGCCTCAGTAAAATGGAAAACATGCTTCCTATCACACAGGATTGATTGTGAAGATTAAACAAAGGGCCTAGGTGAAAACCAGGGAGAGAGATGGTTATTGAATCTATGGCTAAAATCTTAAAACCTTCTACATTATATTCTAGAAGGCTATCAATTCCCCTCCTTTATGTCCAAGATAGGTAGCTTCTCTGTAGATAAGAGCCATAATAAAGAAATCATCAGCTGCTTCTTCCTTAATTTCCTCTGACTACCCACCCATTAAGCTGTGTCTCCTGTCCAAGCACCCCTCCCCCTACACTGTTGATTCCTTCTGTTAAAGGATAACTCTCCCCGGTTATGGCTAAAGATATTCTCAGGGGGCTCCAGGACCCTCTGTGAGAGATTATCACTCCAGACCCTTTCTGGGTTTCTCATTCTACAGAAAGGATTTTCCCTTAAGTTCAACTTTTTTGCTTTCTTCTGATTACACAATGCAGTGAAACTCCTGAAAATGTCATTTCCATCTCCTACTCACTCCTCCACAACCTGGGGCTGGTTCAGGCTCCCACTGAAACTGCATCTAGATCTGTGAGAACATCCTTTCTAGAGGCCACCTTTCTGTCTTTGGTTTCTTGGTGCTCTGTCATCTTTGCCATTATAGAATCCATGAAGTCATCTCTTTCCCCATCATCAAGACACCATTCTCACCTGCCTTTCCTTCTCAGCTTTACACCCAAACCTCCACATGAGCAGACATCTAAAATTTGCACATTCAAAACTGAGCCCAGCAATGTCTCCCCCGTTCCTCCAGTTCAATCCTTCTACCTGTGTTTGTTCTCTGAAAAAACAAAAACAAAAACAAAAACAAAAACAGCTATTTCGCCAGCTGCTAAAGCCAGAAAACATTGGTCTTACCTTTTTAACTATGGACCCTACCTCCCAAGTAGTTCCAACCTGTCCTTTCGCTTCCATCCCAGCCATTACTGTTAATTCCTATTTAAACTGCTGCAATTGTCTCCTGGCTCTCAGTCTTGTCAGACTCTAATACAGTCCACAACCTGAATGATGTTTCTAAAAATAGATCTGATTACACAACTCCCCTGCTTAAAAATCTTCAGTAGGTCTCTGTCGTTCTCATGCTAAAGTTCACTCTCTGGGTTTCTCCATGTGGAGTTCTTTCCCCCCTGGACCAGCCTTCCATCTTATCCTGGCTATTGGTTCAATAACTTCAGGTTCAAGGATTGGTTCAGTCCTTCAGGTCTCCATTTAGACTTCATTTCCCAGGGAAAACTCTTGATTCCCCAAGGTTGTGAGACCCCTTCTCAGGTGTTCCTTTAAGTGCTTCTGCCCAGCATACAATTACTGCAATTGTTTATTTCTTTCCTGCCCAGCACTGGGATTGACACAAATCAAGTATTTAATAAGTATGTATTGGAAGATGAGAATGGAAAGAATTACTTCCCACAAATGACTCTCAAACTTGAACATATATCAGAATCTTCTGGGGGACCTATTAAAAACATAACTTGTTGAGCTCCATCCTCACAGCTTCCAATTCAATATTTTGGGCTGATGCCCAAGAATTTGCATTTCTAACCAGGTGATACAGATGATCATGCTGGTCTGGGACCACAAAGTAAGAACTTATGCTTCATACAATTTAACACACTCTGAAAGTTGAAGGCTACTTATTTTTAAAGAAAGCTGGCAGAGTTTTTTTGAGACTTGGTAAATTTCTGGAATCTCTCTGTAGCTTCTTTAATAAGGGGATTTCATAATAGTTCAGCTTCCAGGCCAGGCACGGTGGCACATGCCTATAAGCGACAGGTTATGGAGTCGTGGTGGGGTCTGCAGATTGCTGTTCGAGTCCCGCCCGGGGCAACACAGCGAGATGAGACCTAGTCCCAAAAAATAGCTGGGCGTGGTGGCCTACGCCTGTAATCCTAGCTACCTGGGAAGCTGATGCGCCGGATTGTTTGAGTCCGTGATACCATCGGCAACGTGAGCGTGCACTTCCACTGGCAAAAATAGCGAGACCTAGTAAAAAAAAAAAAAACCAAAAACCAAAACAAAAAAACAGTTCAGCTTCCAAAATGATCTCAGAAATTAGGTGGGATCTAGGGTCACCAAGGCACATACCCATTAGAGATCAAAGGCAGCACCTGGTGGCTTGTTAATAGGTTGCCAGGCAACAGAACAACGGTGAGGCTGAGGCAGGATTAGTGCTAGCAGGGGTCTTACAGGGAGCTACTGAAGCATCCAGAGGGTAGACTTCTCATCAGATAAGACATCAGAAGCCAGAAATTGAGGAATCCCCATAACATACTGCTCGATTTGCATGTGGAAGGGCATGACATCCTCTTCTGGATGAGTTGTGTTACCTCTTGACCTCTAATAGGATTGGGGAATATTTTTCTCAGAAGAACCACTGAGTACTCATGAGGGACACTTCTTAACAAGTTATAGGTAAAAACGACATCACCATCTGCTTTTTAAAAATAACCCCCATTAGTTTTTCTTAGTTATTCTTAAATTCATATTCATACTTGAAAACTAAAAAAGTATAGAAAAATATATAATTTCATCTCTCCTGGAGGAAAACCTATTAAAGTTTGGCATCCATTCTTTCAGGGAAAAAAAAATGGGATTATTCCATACATACTTGCTTTATAAGAAAACACTTAACTGAATGACATTTTTGTATCAATATGTCTAAATCCATTCTTTTAACAGTCATGTGGGATTTTCTTGTGTGGCTACACCTTATTGTATTTGATCTCCTCACATAGGCTTTTTGGTTACTTTTCATTTTTGCTATTAGGAATGCTACCATACATACCTTATACATGTGCCTTTGTGCATTCATGAAATACAATGACTACAGCAAAGAAAACTTGTATTTAGAATTTAGCCAGATTGTGGCTTTTTCTCCAGAAAAGCTGTTTAATTCAAGCTTCCATCAATAATATAAGCATCAGTTTCCGTACACCCTATCAAATTCCTGCATTATCAGTCCTTTACTATTTTTATAAGCTGGGGAGCTTTCTTCTTTGCTTGCCTGTCACCAAGCAGGTTCCCACCTCCCCTTTTAAACTTTCTTCTTTTCCTAGTAAGACTGTCCTTTTTAAACATTAAAAATTATAAATTCTACTAAAATTTTTATTTCTTGATCAATTTTTATTTATTGGTCATGCACTCTTTAAATGTCAATTTCCCTTTTTATTTTTCCGTGTCTTGCCTATTCATGCTACTTGCCCATCTTTCAGTAGAGATTGTTTATTTTTTGTTGATGTATTAAACCTATTTCTATAGAAAGACTAATACAATACTTTGCTATATTGTGCTTGCTTCTCTTACATCTTTTTCACTGTGTCAAAGATATTTTTAATTTTTAATTTGTATAGAGTTGTATCTATTGATGTTCTAGGAAGTCGCATATATTACTTTTAAAATTAAAAAATTATAATTCTACCTTTAAAAAACTTCCCTTTTATTCATGGTTCATTAAGGACAAAAGAATAGGGAGAAGAAACAGGAATAAAGACAGAAAGGAAGGCAGAGAATACAAAAGAGCTAAATTCATCTTGTTTATTAAATTCCTACGAGATATGAAGGGATTAATGATTCTCAAACTTACATTTACATATGAATCACTTAGAGATCTTGTTAAAATGTAGATTCTGATCCAAAAGTCCCAAACTGCCTGAGATTCTGCCACTTGCACCAGAGCCCAGGTAAGGCTGATGAGCCTCAGAGCTCACCTGAAATAGACAGCCTTTCCATTATAATGGGAAATCTCAGTGGTCTCTGAAACTGCCCTTTGTTTTGCAGACATTCACAACTCATTTTAAAAAGAGAAGTCAGCTTTCATGGAGGAACATCCCTCCACTTTGTGGACTTTTAGAATAGATGGTGACAGATTTTAAAGGTGGATCTAAAGGTAAGTATAAAATGTCCACTGCTTGAGACCTTCTCGTTGGGCTATAAAAAATAGAGATTAATTAATCCTTTTGGGGCAGAAATATTCCAGTTTTGTACTGGCAATCTCCCCTCTCCAACATTAAAAAGGGTTAAAAAGGTCTCTCTCTCTCTCTCTCTTTCTCTCTCTCTCTCTCTCTCTCTTTAGAAAGAATAGTCACAGTCTAAACACACCCCCAAGACTGAAATCTAATGGGTCCTGAAAAGGCAATATAGTCTGGTGGGGAAAATATCTTAGAATAGGACTCAGGAGAACCAGATTCCCGCACTGGCATTAATATGGCTACTTTGCATATATTAAACTTCCCTGGCTTGGTTCCTTTAACTGTAAAATGTAGACAAAATTAGAACCTCCTTACCCTAGATGATATTGGAATAAAATATTTCCCAGGGGTCTTCAGACCTTTTGGAGTAACAGTGATGTCAACGCCCTTCTTACAACCTACAGTTTTCTGGCTCAACTTTCTAATTTCTAAGCAAGTTTCCACAAAGCTTTCACTCACTGAAAAATAAAATCACATCAAAAGAGGCTTGGGCAGTTTTTGAATGTCCTGAAGCCAAGAAGTTGCTGGGGCCATGTTCCCGCCAGCGCTGTAAGGGCAGATGGTTTGCAATTTGAAAGGAAAGTAATGAGCAGAGGTTTCTGTTTGAAAGGAAAAGGTTAAATGTGGAACAGGTTCAACTATCACAGCAAGGGTAGTTTGGGATAAGCGTTGCCAAGTTGGTTTGAGGAAAAGGAAAAGAGCATTTATTGAGTGAGAGTTATCTTGCTCTCTCCAGACAGCCCTGTAGGATGGGAATTATCCCTAAGTTTTTATAGGAACTTGGGGTCAGCAATTTGTCCAGATTTTACAGCTAGAACGAGCAAAGCTAAGACCTCAACTCTCTAGTTTTCTCTACTGGTACCTCTATCTCAGTCTCTGAGGAAAGCAGAGACACTCATGAGTAAAGATGTTGGAACTTAAACACTTCTCCAGCAAGGCAGTTCAACTCTTTTAACCTCAGTTTCCCCATCTGTACTAGTGGCAGCATCTCTTACACAGTGGGTGGTGAGGATTTGTGCACAGGTGTGGTTGCACCATAGCTCATTACTTATTTCTTTTCTCCCACCTCC
Source organism: Uropsilus gracilis (assembly GCA_004024945.1). Taxonomy (NCBI): domain Eukaryota; kingdom Metazoa; phylum Chordata; class Mammalia; order Eulipotyphla; family Talpidae; genus Uropsilus; species Uropsilus gracilis. Next base: position 123,106 of record PVHY01002476.1, read on the forward strand.
TCCACTCTCATGTAACCTTGCAAGTTACAAGAGGCCCCTGGCTGTTGCAAGTGGAAGTAAAATAGATTCCCCTCACGCTCAAACTGTTTGTCCTCAGACCATCAATGCCTAAAAGGCACTCATGTACTGTCCAGTGAATGCACACTAGTGCATTCAACATGGTCTCAAGAGAAGCGTCGCCCTTGCATCTTAGGTGCTAGCGTCCTAGCATGAAAGAGGGTGGAGGCGGGGTCCAGGGTCAAATGAGTTTGGAATCAACTTCTTCCATTTAGTAGCTGTCCTTCCCCTCTCAGTTTCTTCACATTGTCATTGTTGAGACTAAATAAATAAGGGTGGGCAGTACATAGTAGGTATCCCGGGAAGCCTGAGTCAAAGACCAAGGGCCACAGTGACCAGCTCTCGATTCTCCTGCCTGGGTCCTTATTGGTTGGGGCAATAAACTAACAGCAAAAACTCATCCCCAGCGTCCCAGGGAGCTAGCACTGTCCGGCTGCCATCAACACTTAAAACATGATCTCATTCAATCATCACATGCCCCCAGGCTCCTCACGGCCAACTGCCAACAGCATCAGACTATGTGTCACCTTCCAGCCCTCCTCCCACAAAAATGCTGGCCTTCCAGCCTCCAGAGCGCTTAGTTCACCCCATAAACTCGGCTAATGCTTACCACATGCTGCTGAGCTTAAGCGTCCCCACCCCCCTACCCGCCCCCGACACGCGAGCTCCCCGGGTCCAGCAAGAGGAAACTCTACTTTATCTTGGAGATCCTTCTTCAAGGAGACCCTGCACCCTTGAAGATCTTTCGCCCAAAAGATCCTTTCCCGTAGAGGCCCTTTCCAAGACCCACCCTCTGCTACCGAAATAGACCAGGCTGAAACCCCTGCAGGTCACGACCTCCGGGCACACCTAGAGAGCCGGAGTCCACTCCTCTCCACAGACGGCCGGACAGCACCCAATGGTGTCTTTGGTTATCAGAAATGAAAAACCCGACTGCGCGTGCTGCTCCTTTGCAGTCACAGTAACTTGGCATGTAACCACGCGAAGGACGAGCCAGAGGGTGTGAGCACCGCGGCTCCCTGGTCTCTGCGCAGAGGGCGAGTCAGGGGCTCCGGGAGGGGCGCGGCCACTCTCAGGGCCCAAGGGTCGCCTGCCAGCCCGCGCCGCCGCCGCGCGTACTCCAGTCCATGTGCGAGCCAGACCGCGGACGCCCAGGGCTGCCCCGGCCCCCCGCGCGCCCCCGCTCGGAGTCTTGCGCGGAGCGCGGACTGAGACGGCACTGACCTGCAGTGCCCACCTCGGGTCCCTAGGGGGCGCAGCCGGCGCGGGAAGCCGTCCGAGCCGAGCCCCGGCCCGGTGTGAAATTCCAGGCGGGCGGGCGCGGCGAGTTTGAAACAGGCGAGGGCGCGGGGGCGGGCCTCGGGCTTGTGAGCCGCCTCCCCTCGGCCAATCGGCGGCGGGCGGCGGGCGCTGGCGGGCGGCGCGTGCGGCCGGGCTGTGAATGGGCGCGGCGGCGGCGGCGGCGGAGGGCGAGCGCCGGCCGCGCGGGCGGGCGCACTTTCTCCTAAGCGCCGGGCGGGGGCGGCGGCGGCGGCGGCGGCGGCGGCGGCGGCGGCGTTGTCTCCACAGCGGCCGCTGGACCCTCGGGGAGACGCGGTGCGGCCGGGACGCTCCTGCCGCGGGGGCGGCGGCCGCCGGGGCGCTGGGGGCCGCCTGACGTGGATTTCCCCCGCTGACAACTTCTCAGCCTGCGCCCCTCAGCGCCCCCAGCCGCCGCCGGCCCGCCGCTCCTGGCCGCCTCGCCGGGAGGCGCCTCGGCCGGCGGCCACCGCCCGCGCGTCCGGCTTGCGGGGCCCGAGGCCGGGGCGCCGGAGGGCTGGGGGCGGCCGCCCCTCAGTATGGTCCGGAGCGCCCGGCTGGCGCCCGGCGGCGGCGCGGCGGGCCCGGGGCGGCCGCGGGGGTCCCTGTCCAGCCCCGGCCCCGAGCTCCCGGGTGAGGACCAGGCGGCCGCGGGGAGGCGCGGCGGGCGGCCGACGGCAAAGTTGAGCGCGGGCCGGCCGCGCGGATGGTGGGCGCTGCTGGCGCTTCAGCTGCACTTGCTCCGGGCGCTGGCGCAAGGTAGGAGCGCGGGCCGCGCCGGGACCCCCAAGTCCCGCATCTCGGGCCGCATTTGGGTGGGGGCGGGACTGCAGCGCGCGCCTGAAGGTCCCGGGGTCCGAGGTGGTGCGTGCGAGAGCCGGCGGGCGCGGGGAGAGGGCGGCCGGCCATCCAGACATGCACGCGTTTGCCTCTTATTTACGCTCGCGGACCAAACCTCGAAAGTTGGGAGCCTTGCGCTCCCGAGCACCCGCTGATTGAGAATGGGTGGACAGCCGCCCGACTCACGGACAGTGGCGTCGGCGGTGGACTCGCGTGCCCCGGGCCGGCCACTTGCTGGGCGGTCCCGCCCTCTTCTCGCGTGCGCGACCTCCGAGCCCCGGCCCGACCCCAAGTGGGGGCCAGACTGTCGGTAGAGCAAAACTTTCGGGGCCACAGCGTTCCCACTCGGCTTTGTCCTCGCCTCTGTTGGCCCCTGGTGGAAAACCGTAGTGATCTCAAAGTTGGTGCAGCCCATCTGGTCATTCCAGATGACCGTTTGAGAAGGGAGATAGACTCGCTCCTGAAGTCAGCGCTCCCCCCAAATCAGGGTTCTTAGAAAACCCGGAACATAACCCTGTGCCAGTGAGCAGCCTGTTCCACCCAAGTTCGCTTGTCTGGAAAGATTCAAGGTAAAGGAAAACGACAAAAAGGCAGAATTAAGTATCTGGGTATGACCTTTTTGGCGAGGTCTTTCTCAAAAGATTTGTGTGCCTGTTTTGCTATTGGCAGCTTTAGAAAAATTGGCTTCGGTGTTCCGTAGTTGTGTGGTGGAATACTACTATCCCAGTAAGGAACCAAAACTGACGCTCTAAACTTAAAACTCTAAACCAAGTATCCGGTGAATATGTAGTAACATACAGTGATTGAAATGTAACAATGTCTTAAAGGTCTGAATGTAAAACCATCCATAGTTTACTAACTCCCAAGTCTTTGGTTAATGTTTGGCAAATGTTATCTGTATTGTGGTCCTCCCTGACCCTTCCCCAAGGCTTTCATAAATACTTGCTTTCATCCCCTCCCCTCCCCTCCCCCCCTTCCTC
>PVHY01002477.1:0-25720 GCA_004024945.1 Uropsilus gracilis
AAGTTAAGGAGGAATTGAGAGTCAGAAAAAAGAAATATTTGAAACTGGGAAAGGGGATTTTAATAGTAGCCCTGGGACTAGAGAGTTAAGAAAGAGGGGTAGTTACAAGTGTCATGGACAAACAGGAGTCAAATTAATGATGAGCTGAAGAATGGATAATTGATTGGACAATTAGTAGCCTTGCCTTTTTTTAAAAAAACAGAATTTTGCAAGTTTTGGTAAATAGGGGTGATGTAAGAAACAGACATGAATGATGAGTATATTCAATTTGAGGAAACAGAGGCAGTGAATGTAGACTTCTCTTTTAATAACTTTAGCTGTGAAAGGAAGTAGGGTGGGAGGAAGAGAGGGAAAGAAAGAGACAGAGATGGAGAAGATGGAGGGAGAGGAGACCAGAGATCTCCTGGACATATTTCAAATTATCAATAGAGAGATTTAAATTTAATAGTATCTTTTTTAAAAAGAAGAAAAAATAGCAATGATGTTTTCTTAAGAAAATGTTTTGTTAAGAGATGAAACATGTAAAAGTATAAGAAATGAAAGAAGGTATTGATAGTAAAGTGGAGTAGAGGACTAATGAGATTTTAGAATTTAGGATTAGTTTTGCTTTGAGGTAGGACATCTCTTTCACTGAGTTATTGGAAGGCATAAGTATAAAGATAAAGATATAGATAGACTCAGGTTTCTTGGAATGCAAGAAGTTAAGACAATTCATTTCTGTACTCATTTTCCAAATTTATTTGTTCACCAAGAAGAATATAAAGATGTATTTAGTACAAAAGTGAATCGTTTTAGGGAAAAAATCATCTTAGGGATAGTAACAGCACATTCAGCGATAAAAAGGAGAAATTGTAACTTGATTTTTGTAAACTGACTATATTATGCTCTTCTCACTTGTCTCTTTTTCTTCACATTAAAATATGCAATATATAATAATTAAATTATGTGGTAAGTAGTGATTTATAAAAATATAGGAATAATATAAATAAATAATATCACATGCTAATTTCTAAATATATTTTTACTAAATGACTATTAGGGAAATATTTTATATCACTGGTATTCAATAAAATAATTTTTGCTAACACTGAAACATCGTGCAGTATTAGCTATTAAGCCAATAAAATTTAAGAGACGTGAAATATACTTGAAATACAGTATTCTCTTTATATTGCTTTAAGAAGACTAAAAGTTATTACGCTATTTATTATAACCAGAAATGTAAGGAAAGAAACCTATATAAAGGTTATTCATTTTTGTCTAATACTTGAATTTTACTTTTTTAGCCAACAGTGGTTTAACCTGCTGCTTTTCAGGAAAATTAACTAATTACTATGAAGATTATAATGATTAGTTATTATAAAGGAGGTTGTCTTTAACTTAACATGCAGAGCTTTACTTCGGACATCTGAAAAACAGAGGTACAGATTATATGGCAGGATCAGAAAAGGAGGGCAACAAAACAAGCACTACAGAATTTCACTGTAGGCACTGGAGATTATATTCTCAATATATTAAATTCAAATATTTTACAAACATCCCTAACAGTATTTTATAGACTGTACGTACTTATATAACAAAGATAGATTCTTGTCTTGACATTACATTGCTGTAAAAAATATTATTTTAAAGTAACTATTGTGATATAATTGGTATATACAAAATTTTGCGTATTTGAACTTTTTATGTCTGTTTGCAATTCGATGTTTTTAATGTCTGTTTATCTCCATCACCCAAATCAAGTTGGGAATTTATTCAACACCATCCTTGGAATTTTCTCACCCCACTTACCCTCCAACCCTAGACAACTACTTAACTTCTTTGTCATGATAGATTAGTCTGTATTTTCTGGAGTTTTATGTACATAGAATCATAAAATTAAAAATAAGACTCATGCCTAATAAGTGAATTTTCATTATGAAACAGGTGACGAATTCATTTGTTGTGAAAATTGTCAGGATTGAGTTTGGGATCTTGAAGAGGGTGGGAAACAGTTTGATCCTGGTGGCAGTGGAAGAATGTGTTGATAAGAGATACTGAATGTTTGGGTGGCTCAGGATTCACGTATTTGTATAACCAGCTCCAAAAGAGAAAGGTTCTCTGTGATTATTGATGCAGAAAGAGAATGAATAATGAACAGCTAGTTCTACCTGTAGCTAGATGTCACTATGCAGAGAGGAGCGCTATTCCTCTTTTGGGTCATTGCTTTTGGTAAGGCTACATGTCTACCCTTTCATTTTGTGGATTACTTCCTTACATCTTTTATCCATACTGGGAATTTCTCAAATATTTCTTTGAATACTGCCTGTTTATTTTCTCTTACCAGAGCTCCCATTATGCCCATCCCACTCCCTGGTTCTTAATCTTTCTCTAGTATTTCCCCTCATAGATTGAATGCTGTATTCCCCCACAATTCCTATGTGGAAATCCTTGTTAAGAGATGGGGCTTTGAGGAGCTGGTGGTCATGAGGACATAGCCTGTGTGAGCTGGATTAGTGCTCTGCTAGAGGCCCCCAGAGTTTGCTTGCTCCTGCCACATGAGGGTGCAAATTAGCTACCCTGATGAGGTCACTTACCCATTTCATGCCAACACCTTGAGGAAGGTGTTTGTCTATCTTACCTTTTACTAAGGTATCCTTGCTTATTCATTTGAAAGTTTCTGACTGAACTTCCACCTTTTGTGGGTTCTAGGCATTGTCACTTATTTTCTCTATGACTGTAAAATGGAAGAATTACGTTATAGGGAGTTGGTAGAATCTGGATTCCTGTTCCATTTTGTTTTAGCTTGAGGAAAATTTCCTTATTTTCCACTTACCTATATGCTAAGAAATATTTAGAAACTTACTCCATCAGTTTTAGGAGTTTAGTAGTAGAAAGGTTTTTCATAGTGTATCTAATCTTCTATACTGTTCTCATAGACTTCTTATTTTGCTTGCATTCTTTGCCCTCATTTTTTTGGGGGGGCATATGAAAGACTATTCTGATACTTTTTATTCATCATCCTGTCAGAGTCTTCATTGCTTATAGACTTACAAAGTTTTAAATTGTGGTCACTTTTGACCTTGGTCAGTAATAAACCACTTGTGGATAAGGTTGGACATGAGTTGAATATGATGTTGGCCATTCTGGTTCTTTCTCAAAAAAGCGTGTGTGTATTTTATATATATATGCATGTAGTTATCACACAATATACATATATAGCATAGCACTGTATGTGATATGCATACCTATATGTATCTACACATGTATGTGGCATATGTAAAAGTATGTACACCATGAACATCTACAATTGATGTCACCTACATTTGTTAAAGTTTGATTTAGTGATTCTGGGACACTTGGTGGTTTTGTTCTGTTACGGCTGCTTTAAGTCCACATGCCTAAGTAGACCAGGACTGTTCCCAGCAGTATTTCAATATCTGACTCCAATGGTTCGTTTTCTGTATTAATAGCTTTACGGTCTGTGTCGCTGCAACCATGGTAAGAATTCTAAGTGTGGAGACTGTGAAACATTTCTTCAATTAATAGGTAGTCTTTAAAAATATTTACATATCTCTTCAGAGTATTTACTACTTAATTAAACACATAATAGCTTTTGGAAAGGATCTTGAAGAGTTTTATCAACATACCCTAGATGCAGGCTTATTATAGTGGTGGTAGGTATTAATCAGTAGTTTCATTTAGCTCCAAATTTGTGTGTTTAAGTGTAAAGCTTGACACTTTGAATGCCATGCAATGAAACTAGAGCTAGTCTGCCAGCATTAATTATAACCTTGTATATGCCAACTGTATTACTCCTCTGTTTCTAGCAGTTTTCCAGGTTAATTTCAGGGGGTATCACTAGGTTGTAGGTGGATTACTTGTTTTATTTCTCAGCAACATCTGTAATCTAACTTTAGCTGCTATATTTCATGACTCCCACTGAAAGCTGTCATGGAATAAATCTTTTTGCACTTAACGCAAATTGATATAGAGGCCAAAATGAAGCCACTAACATATCCTGTAATGTCTTTGTGTCTTCAGTTACTTATAGTGATTAATTGTCCTAACAGTGTGACATTATCATGTAGTTGAGGCAGTCTCTTTATCCTTAATTTGGAATTTCCTTGCTTTCATTAGTTTATTTCCTAATAGTCTGTTGTTGATTTGACTGATGTTTTGTGACAAGTTCCCCTTCTCCATTTTCCTGTGCTGTTTAACCAATACCAGGTTTTTAGTAGGCCCTTTGGCTAGTTGCCAGCTGAAACTGCTCCACCCTGTTTTACCCCTTTGCAAACAGCCATCATGGAAGTATGGCGTTAGCTTCATGCCTTGAGGGGGATCTTCATGTCAGCATTCCTTTGGTTGCATGGGCTCTCTTGGTAAGGCCAACTGGATGCCTTGGTATCTGCAAGGATGGAAAAAGGATTTTAATGTATTTGAGCTTCTGTGTCAGTTCAAAAACATTTGGGTATAATCTTCAGCTTAGACTTCATTAGCTAGCAGATGCTTCCCCTGTCACTGATGATGATACACAGTGATCTACTTTCATGTTCATGCACTGAGAGCATCCAAATTATCATTGTAAGGTCTGTATTAAATTGATAGACTGAAGTAAGGAGGGGAAGGGATTTTAAACTCCTCTTGACCTCCTGCAGTTTCTCTTTCAGCATCATGGTCAAATCTGTTTTTCCACTTTATTTTTAACTTTTGGAATAAGCAGAAACACTAATGATGCTTTTATGGAACTTAATGAGAAAAAAATGTTTCAGGACTAAAACCATGACAGAAGTTAAGAAACATATATATGAGAAAGAAAAGGCCAGAATAAACTCTGGGCTTTTTTTTCTTGACTTAATCGAAAACAAAAACCAAAACGTTCAGTAGTTTGTATCTTCATTGGTTCTGAAAATATCTCAGCAGATAAACTTGGATATGATATTCTTTGTTGTCCATCTTTGAAACACTCAGAAACGCTCATTTGTTAGTCTCCTAGTCTGTCATCTTTATGTGTCTTCAGTGTACATGGAAGATCTCCACTCCAATCACAGTGGTAGGAGCTGGAGATGAAACAGACAAAACACAATCTTTACCCATAAGGAGACTAATGTTCTAGTATGGGGACATTGAGAAGTGAATTGGCAATGGAATACAGTTAAATAAATTCTATGATGTTGTTTTAGTAAGAAAGGAGTGCATATCAGAGTCTACGTGATAAGAGAAAGTAAGGTACAAGCTGAAATTTGAAGACAATGAGAATTAACTCTTCATTGGACTAGAAAAAAGGTGCAAGAGGAGTCTCGGTGCTGGGAAAAGGTTCCTTAGCACTGTGTAGACTGACTTGCTGTTGATTGTTTCACTGGTTTGCCTGTTACCTTTCAAGGTTGCATAGTGTTGTGCATCTAGGATATTCCCCTTTGCAAATAGCAGAATATTGAGGCTAACTGGAAATAAATTTCTTCTAAACTTGGAACTTTAGTTGTCACATATTATGAAGTATGGAGATGAAACCCTTCCTCCTCACCATCTACTGGTTGTTGATAGGATCTCTTCTCATATTAGGGTGGTTTCTGCAATTGTGGGCATCATACAGGTCAATGTGCAGAATAGGAAAAGCTGTTTCTTTTCTTGCATCCTTCAGGAAAGAAAACTTTTTCTTTGATGCCTACTGCCTGACTTCCTCTTACTTCTCATTGGGTTAGTTGTGGCACCTACTAACTGGTCATTGTTAAAGAGAATGGAGTTATCATGATTGGTTTAGAGATGAATTAGAATTAGTATTTGCTCTTGCATTAGGATGGGAAGGTGAAATACCAGAACAAATTGAGACTCTTCCAACAGGAAGAAAAGTGGGATAGCTGTTGTATAGGCATAACTACTAGATCTTAACTCTCCCTGTGTCTCTGTGTCTTTTTTTTTTGTCTCGTTCTCTTTCAACCACTTAACTTTGTGTTGGCTTCATATTGCATTAACTTTCTTAATTGTGTTTTCTTTGGGAGGGAGGCCCAGCTGTATTAGTAACAAGCAATGTAATTCTGATTAAGGCATTTAACTTTTCTTGGCCTCAGTTTCCTCCACTGTACAATGAGAGCATTGTATTTCATCTCTGAAACCTCTTTCAACTCTAAATGTTTTAGGGTTCCATGTGACTTTCTTGCTTTCCTTACTTTAAAACTAGACTGAAGTTCTGGAGAGGATACTTTCTGGCTATGTAAACTGGCAAGTTCCTTCATTTTCTTGAGTTTCGGTTCCCTCATTTATAAACTTGGAATAATGTTTAATTTACAAGATGCACAGGATATAAATGGTATATAAAGGATATACGTTCTCATAACAGTATTCATTTATTTTTTTTCAACAACCAGATTTGAGCTCATGTAGGTTCCAGGAAGTGATAAAATTCTGTGTTGGTTCAATATGGGGGAGGGATATTTGTTTAATAGAATTCCTCAAGTGCCATTTTACAAGTTAAAGTCTCTCTTAATGTGCACATATAAACTAGGTGTGATGTGTAGAGGTATACCTCAGAAGTAGACACTAGGACAAAACATTTGACTTTTTGCAAAGATCTGTGATTTATTTGGCTTTTTTTTTTTTGATTTATCAGACTCTACGAGGCATCATTTATATAATTTTAGGCTATAAAAAGTTATTAATTTACAATATTCTTTTTGTTTTCCTTTTCATAGGTACTACAGTATTCTTTGGATTATCACAGACGGTTAAAATAAATTTAAAAAAAGAAGTTTTGTTGTTTTACATCCTAGCTAGTATTTGACAGTATTAGGTAGGGTCTCCCCTTCAGTTGTAGTCACTGTAGCTCTCCTACCACTGAAGCTCCCATAGTCCTCTGCCATTGTCTGTTCCTTTCTCTTTTCCTTTCTTCCTTTCTCTCTTCCCCTCTAGATTCTTCATATCTGTGTTTAACTTTAAAGGGTTATCACAAATAATTAAACTAGGGATGCAGTTTATTTAATAGCATTACTTTAGTAAGGCACACTAGAGCATGTCAAAAGCATAAACCTCTTTCTCAACACCCTGATTTCTGTTAGATTTGGACATCAGAGTTCTTTATATAAAGTATCATTTAGCAACTAGTTCTGAATCTTCGGCTAGCAAGTACAGAATTCAGTTTTTAGATTTATAAGTCTAAAGTATAACTGCATCAGTTTCAAGACATGTTGGAAATAAATCATCACTAGATGGCAGTATTTCTCTAATTTTAGTTCCTTGTACAGCAAGCTGGATGGGGGAAGCCATCTCTTTGTTGAAGTATGATATTGACTATGAATATTAGATTAACTTCAGTAGGCATATGACCCTTCCAGAATTTAAGAGTTGTTGATTTCTGTTTTTTAACATTTTATATCTTGGTTATGTTATATCTTGGATATATTCAATTACAAAGATGTAATTGAAATGCTTATTCAAGTTGAATAGTTAGGTAGAGAATCATAATTGCTTTTTTCCTATGGTCAGTGATTTGAAACAAAACTTTACACCAGTGGGTGTCTAACCTCTTTGATAACCAGATGGAAACTATGGATGAGTTCCCCATAAAAATGTGCAAGTGATTCTGCGTATTGTGCCTTTCCCGATGCATATTCATGGAATACAAACTCTTGTTCAAAACCCCTGTTTTTTAATTTTTTTGAACTTCCTGCCCAGAAATCCCTGTTTTTAAATATGGAATTTTAAAGTTTATTTTGTTTAAATTCTCAAAGGAGATGCACTATAAATCTTCTGTGTTCTTCACATCATTATAAAGACATTATTATCATCGTAAGGACCCTCAGATAGGAAAAAATATTTGGGAACTAGAGATAAGAATGTAGGGAATTCATCCTTTTTCTGAATTACCTATTTATACTATTCTGAAAATGTATGACCTTTATGTTATTACCGACTGAACTTAGAGGTGGAAGTAAATTGTGGAAGTTTAAAGTAAGGCTGGTATAGACTTCAGAAAATTTGTAATTGATTGCTTCCTATTTTTGCACTGAGGCAACATTAGTTTGTAACTCTTCATATAATATAGAGGTATAGGATCACAACTTTTAGGTGTATGTTGCCACACTATGCCCACTCTATGGTACCCATAGTCCTCCACTAAAATCCATTGAAGTCCACTAAAGTCCCTCTCCCTCTGCTCTCCCCTTCTCAGTCCCCCTCTAGTAGCCTCAGTCAGATTTCTAGGGTTTACAATTGGTTTGGTTATATCTGAACCTTTGTTTCATTTCTCTATATTCTAAATATAAATGATGCCATCTCCTGCTTATCTTTTTTCTTCTGACTTAACCTTGTGTAGCATTATCCTCTCGTTCCATCTGCTGTTGTATGTGACGTTTATCTTATTTTCAAATAGCTGAATGGTATTCCATTATGGGTATATATCACATCTTTCTTACCTATTCATAGTCCTTGGGCACTTATGTTGTTTCCATAACTTGGCTGTTGTAAATAGTGCTGCAGTGAAAATAAGAGTGCATCCGTCTCTGAATTAGTATCTTTGGATTCTTCAGGGAAATACCTAGGAGTGGAATTGCTGGATCATATAGTAGATCTATTTTTAATGTTTTGAGAAATATCTGTACTGTTTTCCATAGGGGCTGGATCAATCTCCATTCCCACCTACAGTGGAAGAGGATTCCTTTTTCTCCATGTCTTCATTAACACTATTTCTGGTCCTTTTGATCAGTGTGGAGTGCTATCTCATTGTCCTTTTGATCTGCATTTTCCTGATGATAAGTGTGATGATGAACATTTTCATGTGCCTGTCTGTTTTCTTTGAGTAGTGCCTATTTAGCTTTCCCCCTCATTTTCTTGTTGTGTTATTTATTAGTTGTATAATTTCTCTGAGACCTTGGATATCAGCCCATGTCAGATATATGACATGCAAACATTTTCTCCCATTTACTAGGAAGTCATTTTGTTTTATTCATAGTTTCTTTCACAGTGAGGAGGTATTTACTTCAATATACCAATTATTCATATTCTCTTGTTTCTCTTGGTGTTGGAGACAAATTCAGAAAGACATCTATCTCTGAAGGCTATATTGTGGAGTGTTTTCCCTTTGTTTTCAAATGTGTATTTTATGATATCAGGTCTTATGTTGAAGTCTTTTGGTTAATTTTTTTGTATGATCTGAGGTAGTGATCTCGTTCTAGAAAATGTTCTTACATGTGGCTGTCCAGTTTTCCCAACACCATTTATTGAGAGACTTTTCTTTTCTCCAATATCTGCTCTTGGTTCCTTTGTTGTAGATTAACTCTCCATATAAGTGTGGGCTTACTTCTGGCTCTTAATTCTATTCCTTTGGGTTGTGCATCTGTTTTTGTGTCAGTGCCATACTGTTATGATTATTAGAACTTTGTAGTATAGTTTGAAATATGGGAGTGAGATACCTTCTTTTTTTTTATGGATTACTTTGACTTTTCATGGTCTTTTGTGAGTTCATATGGATTTCAGTAATGTTTGTTTTATTTCTTTGAATAATGCCATTGAGACATTGATAGAGATTGTATTGAATCTGTATATTGTTTTGGGTGAGATGTCCATTTTTACAATGTTAATCATTCCAGGCTATGAGCAAGAAATATCTTTCTACTTTTTTGTGTCTTCCGTTTCTTTTAACAATGTCTTATAGTTTTCATTGTATAAGTCTATCATCTCCTCTGTTAAGTTTGCTCTGGGTTGTTTATTCCTTTTGGAAATATTGTAAGTGGGATTATTTTCTTTGTTGTGAATGTTCCCTTCAATTTATATCTGAGTTTCTTTAAACATTTCTTGGAGATGATATCTTGTGTTGGCAAACTCCTTCAGCTTCTGTTTATTTTTTCTTCATATCTGAAGTGGGAGGAGGTCTTGCAGGACATAGTATTCTTGGATGATAATTTTTATCTTTAAGTATTTTGAATACATCATTTCTTCCTCTCCTTTCAAATATTTCCTCAGAGAAGTCAGTTGTAAGTCTCATGGTGATTCCTTTATAGGTTATATGGTTCTCCACCCTACTCATCTTCAGTGCTGTCTTTTTGTTGAACTCTTGGAAGTTTCACAGCTATGTATCTTGGTATAACTCTCTCCATATTTAAATGACCAGGGGTTCTTTTAGCTTCATGAATATCTATGTATTTAATTCCATCTCTAGTTTTGGAAAGTTTTCCTTTGTTATTTCTTTGAATAAGTTTTGTGTTCCCTTCTTTCTCTTCCCTTCTAGAATACACATTATTCTTATATTGCCTTTCCTCATGGAATTGGGTAATTCTTGAAATGTTAATTTTTCTTCCTTCATAGTTATTTTTCTTCATCCATTTGGTTTCTTTGTGTTACTACCATTGGCTGAACTCACAAAAAGCATTGACTGTAGATAAGAGCTTGAAACATCTTTTCCATTGTTACAGGAGGGTGGATGGACAGAGCAGGCATTACCAGTGTAAGTAGCTGAATGACTTTAGTGGGAGAGGAGGAAAGATAAGTCATTTTTATTTTCCTGAAATGCAGGTCAGGGTAGAAATTTGAGGAGAGGCGAAAAGTAAGGTTCTCACACATGGTTCTTTTAGAGAATAAGAAAAGATTTTTGGAGTGGTGGTGGTGGTGGGGGTGATATCTCACACATGGTTCTTTTAGAGAATAAGAAAAGATTTTTGGAGTGGTGGTGGTGGTGGGAGTGATAGTTTTAGTGGTATTAGGTGGTAGTATTGAGTACCTAGTTAGATTTCTAGTTCTATAACTAATCTGAGCCTAGAGCACAGCTATGTGATATTTCTTCAGAAGTCCAGCTTCTTGGGTGTAGTCCTGAAATAATTGGATACTTGGGCTTGTCCAAAATGGATTTTTTCTTAATAAGTTTGACAAAAAAAGTATGAAGGAGTTGTAATTCATTCCTTTCCTAAGAGTTCTATTATGAATATTTTCAAGCACTGAAGTATTTTTGAATGAATTGTGTAAGCAAATTTTTTGGTTTTCCTAAAGAAAGTGCTCATCCAGCATGGGGGCAATTGGATGACCCTGTAGTTTATGCACCAGATCTGTTGAATTCCCAAATATATTTACTTCTGGGTTTGTAATTCAGTTTTTGTTTCTTAGAAGTAAATCTGATGTAATTTTCATGCCTTTTTTTTTTTTTTTTTAAGATCTGTCTATGATGGTGAGGAACATGGACGATTCATGGAGAAGCTTGAAACTCGCATTCGTAATCATGACCGAGAAATTGAGAAAATGTGCAACTTTCATTACCAGGGTTTTGTGGACTCTATAACTGAACTGTTGAAAGTGAGAGGAGAAGCCCAGAAACTCAAAGTAAGGAAACTCTAAAAGTGACTTGTTTCTCTGTCCTGTGCTAGGATTTTGATGAGCATTAAAGGAGTAGGAATATTTTGCTGGTTACATATTTTTACAATCATGATTTTTTTTTTTTTGTATAGTGGGAAAGAAATTTATACTGAAACATAAATAATCGGGATATGGCTTTTATCTACAAAGAATGCAATTTTAAATTAAAATTTATTTGCAGTAGCTACTTGTGGATGAGAACCAGTAACAGAATCAGTGACATTTGCTTTCAAAAGGAAACTTGGTTTACTTTCTTTTATGTCTTCCATCTATTTCCTTTCTAGATAAAAGTCATCACCGTAGGATGACGGGATTTCATGGTATTTCTGTAGAAATCTTTGTAGCATGGCAGTCTAAGTCAAAGGAAAATATCATTATGATATAAAGTTGGAGTATGTCCTACCAAAATATGAAGGGTCTTTAATATGACAGATTCAAGTTCAGGGAGGAGGCTAGCCATATTGGTCTGGTCCATTTTGGATAAATGACCTTACTTATTGAACTTAAATCTAACTGCTTTACTGATATTTTCTATTATTTCTAATCATTTGTATGTAGATTATTTTTTGCTTTCTATGTAAACACATGATTTATTTTGTAATTTTCTTTTCAGTTTTTATACTTCTAATTGTTTTCTTTTTTCTTTAACCTTTCTTCTTTTTCCCTTCTTCCTTCCCTCTCTCCTTCTTACCTCCTTTTTAAATTTTTCTTGTCTTATTGGAATTTAAAATCCCCAAAGGATTTTCTTGGGCATGGGATGAACTTGACAGTGAGTATAAAATTCATATGCAAAGATTTATTGTCATGAAAAGCATCAGTTTTACTGATTGGAGAACTAGACTTCTACATGGGAAATTACATTCTAAAGCTATGTTGACTTAAAGTCTAATTTGGCTGCGAAACCTTACCTAAATGGGTATGAAACTATTTAACTTCTTAATACATTTTACTTAATATAAACATGTTTCTATTTCACTACAAAAATATTAATGGGTTTGACTATTAATGTCCTAGTACTCAGTGCTACTTAGTACCTTTGGGAGGTGTAATGTAATACAGAATATGTACTATATTATTATTATTTTTTACATACTGTATTATTTTTATAGAATTTTTGAAATTGTGAAGTCTGAAACACATTGTATCCTAAGGTTTCAAATAATAGGATATGAACTCGTATAACAACTATCCAATATTTTAAGAAATATATTACCAACATATATATATATGTAAGAGGAAGTGTATATATATACACTTGTTATATCTACCTGAATGCTGAATTTTGGGGCCATTGAATGGCCTCAAATGGACAAAAGTATCTGAAATGTGTGAAAATAAAGACATAGGACTCCTGCTAGGAGCTATGTGTGCTGTTTGTCCTCACCTGCCATTCCACTTTCACATCCTCACCTTAAACTGTTTTTCCTATGCTTCTTGGATATCTTTATTCCAAACTTCTTAGCCCCTTGTTTGTGATAGGCAGCAGAATCTTCTGTCTGGTACTGAAACAGTAAAGTGATACTGTACCTTCTTGGCAGGTAGCACTGAATATTGCCCATTATGTTTGCCAGTTGCTGATATCCCTGTTAGATTGTTATACATCTTTATATCCTCTTCCCTTCCAATTGCTTCAAGCTGAAAATCCCTTAAAATTGTTCAGAATGCTCCAAGGAATTGGAGACCACCAGTTACATCCTAGACAGGCAGTACAGTCTCTTCTCATTATTGTATGAATAGTATACTGAGATAGTAATTAGTCTTTCTTATCAGAACCATTGGTTAGGCATTTATGGATGTTTTAGGACTGCTTTTTTTTTTTTTTTTTTTTTTTTTTTTTTTTTTTTTTTTTTTTTTTTTTTTTTTTTTTTTTTTTTTTTTTTTTTTTTTTTTTTTTTTTTTGGTGTGTGTGTGTATGAATCAATTTTTGTAGAAATTTATCTGTACTTAAAAAAATGAAATGAAGCAGGATAAAAAAGTTAAGGATATTACATGTAGTAAGGGTAAAACATTGTTTCCTGGAAATGTTTCTGGTATTTTTGTGTGTGTGCATTCATATTCCTATACGTACATACTTAGTTGTAGTAAAACATGTTTTTCTTGCAGTGAGTTTGGGGAGAAAGGTTTCAGAAGCAGTGTCTTTATAAGGTAAACAGATATTCTCAATTGGTAGAGACAAGATGTTGAATTTAGTAGTATTTATGGAAGGTTCATATGATGAGAACTCCAGTTTAGAATAAAAAAATTATTATCCTTGCATAAGTACTGTGAAGATCTCACTATTTTTGCCTGTGGAACTGCAGGCTCACGTTGCCCAGGGTACCACAGACTCAAGCAGTCCCCAGCCTCAGCTTTCCAGGTAGCTGAGATTACAAGTGCACCACCATGCCCAGCTATTTTTCTGGGACTAGGTCTCACTACGTGCCCTGGCGGGACTCGAACCGTGTTCCCTGGCCCCGGCCACGATTTCTTAGGCTGCCACTTATAGGCATGCACTCCCATTCCCGACCAGTACTGTGAGGGGGATAGCACTACATATAAGGCCACCCACTTCATTTTTTATTTCACACTGCTTGGAAGCTTTTTTCTTACATTGAGCTATAATTAATCCTGTTTTCTAGTAACATTCATTTATTGGTTTGATTAATACACTGTATTTTCAGGGCAACACTTCTCTCCCGTGCTCTTCAGGTATTTGAAGGATAGCTATAGTGTATAGGCAGCATTCAGTCTAGAGTATAGTGTTTTCAAATGAATAGCTAAAAATTCCTTTTCCTGATTTTCAGATGGTGTTGCTTTGAGTTCCTCTCCAAATATATTCACATCTCTTTGTGCTTCAGTTTTTTAATAACCTTCCTAAAAGGAGATATCTGAACATAATTTCTATAGTATGTTCTTAAACTATCACCTCACTTGTTCTAGAGCTAAGATCAACAGGCTATGTCTTGCAGGGCAAATCCAGCTTACCTTATATTTTTGTAAACAATGTTTTATTGAAACACCACAGTGCCCATTAAATTACATTATATTTGTAGCTCCATTCTTGCTGTAATGGCAGAATTGAGTTGTTGCAACAGAAACTGTCTGCCCTTTACAAAAACAGTTACTGACCCCAGTTTTAGATATTGAAATGTTCAGTTTCAGTTTTAGATATTGAAATGTTAGTTCAGCACTTTGGATAGCTGAACACTCATAGTTCATATTGAGCTTATCCAGTAAAACTAAGTATTTCACATGTGGTGCTAGTAAATAAAAAATCAATGAAGAGAGAATTTAGGATTTCTTATTTCTCCATCTGATATTTTACAAGACTTTCTGAAGGAAATCAGTTTTAATTTTGTCTTTGAAAAGAGGCTGTGTGTCATAAGCTATTGTGAAAATAGTAGTGCAGGTAGAGGGTATCATTTAAGGCAAAGTTTTCAAATGTATGATCCTGAAAAACTAGTTTCTTCAGTAATCCTAAAGTAAAATCCTAAAGTTAAAAGTAATCCTAAAGTAAAAAGAAAAACTAGTTTCTTCAGTAATCCTAAAGTTTTATGTTAAATTTGTTACATTAAATGAATTTGGAAAGCACTCTGCTAGTTATTTCTTTCTTGGCTATTCATGTATGGTGTTAAAGACCTCAAGATAGCCTGAATAAACTAACCTGTTCAATGTTACTTCTGGTGCAAATTGTGTATGTGTATGTGCCTGTGTGCACTTGTGTGCCTATGCAGAGTACCTATTAATAAACATTTCTTGATGTGCTAAGAGACATAATCAGAAATGCTGGATTAGGGGGATACCTTAAAAATGTTAGGAGGGAGTGACAGTTATTGGTGAGGGTTAGAAAACATCTTTTAAAGAAAGTTTTAGAAGATAATATTGCTCATGCTTTGACAGTATCTGAGATGATGAGGAAACTTCCATTTTCTGTACTTAATTTTGTAAGTATTAATGGTGTCTTCAAAAGTCATTATCAAAAAAACATGGTGCCAGTTCCTTTAAGTTATAAACTTTAGATTATTTTAAGGTTTGTTCACATAGTTTTGAATGCTTGGTGGAGAGATTTAATGTAGAAGAGTTGGAATATGGATGTGTGAGGGGGTATTAAAGATTAATAATCCAAAAAGTGGTAAGATGAAATATTTTCCAAAATTAGAATGATAAATAAGGAAAATTTGACTTGAATTAGGAAATTCAACTTATACCTGAGTTTTTCAGGAATACATTGGTAAAATAAAAAAATATCTGTGGCAAAATTTTATTTTTTCTACACATTATAGAGATGGTAAAGTTCTTTGTGGATTATTTTTTCAAATTTGTTTTTCTTTCCTCTTTCTCCTTTTGCTTTAAAATTAAAATATTTTATTAGTCATTATAGTATATTAGGAATTATTTATTAGTCATTATAGTATCTTAGTTAGGAATAATTTAAAGTAAACATATCTTTAGTAAGTTTTGCGTGACAAAAGGTCATGTAAATGTCCAGTAGAAAAGCTGATATTTTAACTCAAGAGAATTCCACTAAAAATAATGTCATAGAATACTCAAAATATCTGATTACTTCTTTCCATTTAAAGGTTTGATCTTATGCAACTACTTTCCAAATGTTTGTTTTTTTATGAGTTTAAATTGTCTTCTCTCCACAGAATCAAGTCACGGATACTAATAGAAAACTACAACATGAGGGAAAGGAAGTAAGGACAGTTTCCTTTTGAAAAAATCCTTTCTGTTTCCTGTTACTCTCTTTTGATGACTACATTCTTCATTTAGTGACTTGTAAGACCGACCATAAAAGTTAATTGTAGAAACTTGGATATTATTGTTGCTTCTCTTAATATTTAGCTGAATTTAATGAATGTAGCCACTAGAAAACTTAACGAGAGCGTGTAGCCTTCCTTGGCTATGTTTTAAATCACTGAGTAGTCATGATATGACCAACGCTGTTCCTTCTGTCTGGAATGTTCTTTTCCCAGTATTTACCTACTTCAGATTTTGGCTCAAATGTTATCTCTTCAATGAGACCTTTTCTTACTACCTGATTTGAAATCACAGTTTCACTCTCACCCCTTGCATTCTTTTTGTCTTCCTGCTTGATTTTTCTTCATTGCACTCATCATTCTCTAATATTGTGTATTTTCATCTATGTATTTGCTTATTTTTCTCCATTAGAAATAAAACTCCACCACGTCAGGAATTTTGCTTTATTGTATTCATTGCTTTATCCTCTCTGCTTGCCTAAACAGTGATTGGCACTAACTGGGTGCTCCATAAATAATTGTTAAAAACATGAATCACTGATTCTATTAAAATTGAGAAATTCACCATTTAAACTGTCATAGTTTACAAGTTATTTTATATCTGTTTTAAACACTTGATCCTCATGGTAGGCCTATGATAATTTCAGAACAGATATTATTACAAATTTGATGCAGACACTGAAACAGATGAATTGCTAAAGTTACAACGTGATTGGCCAAGTTGGGACTGAATCTCAAGTTTTCTGACTTATAGCCCATTACTGTTGCAGTCCATTACTATTCCCTGTATCATCCTTTATCCTTTCAGCTAACACCTATGTATATTTAACTTTTAAAATCTTTAAGATGAGTTTTTGATTGTTTTATTAGTGGCTTAATCAGGGCCATTCTCTCTCTTTTTAACCTGGTGATTAAGCAAATTACATCTTTAGGTGTGAGTATGGGATGAATACTACCATGTAGATTATTGCTTTTTAAAGCTTGTCTTATGTATTTTAAATTATACAGAGAATACACTTCTGCTAGTTATATTTTGGTATTACTTTGGAGAGAAGCCTTTAAAAGCTATGGGAAGAAAAGTGAGTTTTTAATATGAAGCTGGAAAAGCATAATGTCTAAGTGTGTGGTGTAGTTGTTGAAATAAAGATTTAGTTGAAGGTTATTTTCAAGACTCTTGAAGTCTAACACTGATGAAAAAAACACAGCATCTTCTCAGAACATTGATGAAACTATAAATCATGGAGAGTCTGAAGAGGATTTGGAGAAAATCTATTTTTTTTTTGCACTTTTCTCCTGTGAATTTTAGGATTTCATTTTACTTAGCCTTTTCTTATATAGAATGTGGCTTGGGGAGAGAGTGGGAAACTCAAACAGGAGTATTTTACTAGTTGAATAAAGCAGTTCCTTTGTCTACATGGTAGATCTTATTGTGAAACTGTCTGGGGTTTTCTGATGAATTGAACACAGGGTGGAAAAATGTGACTGAAAGCTTTTTTATTTACAACTGTTGGCGTAATTCAGTTTTTCCCCCCTCTTGCCAAGCTGGTATTAGCAATGGAAGAGCTGAAGCAGTGTCGACTACAACAGAGGAATATTTCTGCCACTGTTGATAAATTAATGCTGTGTCTTCCAGGTGAGGAAATGGAAATGGAGTAGAATTCCTGATGAAATTCCTTTAGCTTTAATTTGTCTTTTACTCTCTCTAACACCTGTGTGTTGTTTTTCCTCATTCTCTTTCAAGTCCTGGAGATGTATAGCAAACTAAGGGATCAGATGAAAACAAAAAGGTAAGATTTTCTACTGCATAGTTTTTATTATCTAAAAGGTCTGTTATTTAGAATGTTTTGGGGTTTATATTTAGTATAACCTTTCAAAGAATAATTAAGTTCATAGTTTCTTCTCTAACCTTTTGTATCTATCTTCCTATTCATTTACACCAAGTTTTATTAACATATACTAGTGGCATGTTGAATCATATTGTCATGTATTATGTTGAATAAAATCTGCTACTCAATGGTTTGATTTTTGAGAAGATTCAGTCTTTTAGTGAAAAAGCATATAGCTCTTTTAATGATAGTTCATCTAAGAAACATGCTTTGGTTTAGTATTTTAATAGAAAAAGTAGCTAGTGTTCTGGTACAGGAGTGAACTCATTAGTATTCTTCATTGAAACATCATTCACTCTCTCTCTCTCTTTCTCTGTGTAGAGATAATTAATTTCCTTTGAGGAATTGGTTCACTTGATTATGGAGACTGATGAGTCCAAAATCTGCACAGTAGGCTGTTAGGCTAGAATGTCAGGGAGGAGTAAATATTATTACCTGTGTCTGCAGGCTGTCAACTGGGAGAATTCCCTCTTCCTCCAGGGGGGGTTGGTCTGTCTTTCTTAAAGGCCTTGAATTGATTGAATGAAGCCCACCTACATTTTGGAGGGTAATCTTTACTCAAAGTCCTCTGGTTTGTGTTTGGTAGTCTCACCTGAAAAACGCCTTCACAGGAAAACCTAGAATAATATCTGACCACATATCTGGGTATTGTCACCTCATAGCTAAATTGGCACACAAACTTAACCATCACAAGGGGCAAGATCAAGGTTAAGTTCAGTGAATTTCTTTCCTGTTTCTTTTTTTTCTGGTTGTATTTCAGAGGAAACTCCCTCAGAATATCTTCCTTACTTCTGTTGTATCTCCTGCCTTCTATTTCCTCTCCCCTACCCCAACCAATATGAAAGCTCTCACTTATTTAAGTTTTCAGTTTTTTTCCCCCAGCAATGTTTATAGTCTTTAGTGAATAAGTCTTGCATATCTTTGTTATGTTTATTTCTAAATAGTTCATATCTTTTACATTTTTAAATTAAAAATTTCAATTTGAAGTCATTTATTACTAGTGTACTATTAGGTTTTTTTATATTTAGCTTGTATTCTGCAATCTTGCTTATGTCATTTATTAATTCTTATATATATAGTTTTTGTACATACAAATGATTTTCTACATAGATGGTTGTCTTATCTGTATGTAAAACAGTTATATTTCTTTCTTTCCAATTGGATGCTTTCTTTTTGGTTTGTTTTTCTTGTCTTATTGAACTAACTAGAATTGTTGAATTGGTGAATGGGAGTGGTGAAATTGAATATCCTTGCCCTGTTCTTTAATATTAGGGGAATAGTATTTTACCATTAAGTAAGATGTTAGGTATAATTTTTTTGTACATACCATTTATGAATTTGAGGATTTTCCTTCTGTTTCCAGTTGTTGAAAATGTCTTTTAGGGATGAAGATTGTTTTCTCAAATGTTGATTTTTTTTCATGTCAGTCGACATTATTATATATTTTCAGTCTATTTTTGAATTATTTATGTGGTGAGTTATATTATTGCTATCTTGATATATTATTAATACGATGATTACTGAGTGTTAGCCAAATTTGCATTCATGCAATAAATACCACCTGGTTTTGGTATATTATCATTTTTATATGATTTGGAATATGATTTATTAGCATCTGTTAAGTATTTTTACATTTATGTTTATGGGAAATACTAATCTTGAGCATTCTTTTTTTATGTCTTTATTTTGATATCAGCTTAAATGCTGGTCTTTCAGGATGATTTGGAAACTATTTTCCTTTGCTTTTATTTCATGGAAGAATTTGTATAGTTTTGACCTTATCGTCTATAATATTTGGTAAAATCTACAAGTGAAGGCAGTTGGACTGGAAGATTTGTTTCTGAGGACAAGATTTTCAAGTGCAAGTTTAATTAAAAAATACAGGACCGTTTGTATTTTGTTTCTTGAATAATTTTGCTTATTTGTGTTTGTCAAGTAATTTGTCTGTTTCATCCAAGTTGTTAAATTTGTTAACAAAAATGTTCACTATATTCCCTTTTAATTTATTTTAAAATGTCTATAATGCATGTGCTTTCTTTTGCATTGCTTATGTTGATAACTTGTGTCTTCCTTTGCTTTCTTTTGTCCCTGTTCAGCTCTGAATATTCTGTCTAGAAGCTAATCAAATATATTTTTTTCAAAAAAGACATTTTTAGGTTTTATTATTTCCCCCCTGTTGTTCTGTTGTCTATTAACTTCTGTCATTTTCTCTAGTATTCCTTTTCTCTGCTTGTGTTTGATTTACTATTTTTCTAGCTGTATTTTATAATGTAGATACCCTGATTTTGGTTCTTTCCTTTCTGCTGTCACTAAAGCACTAAAGCTGTATATTTTTCTCTAATTGGTGCTTTAGCTGCATTTTTCATGTTTTATGATGGTACATTTCCCCCCATTTATTTCAAATATTTTCTAATTTCCCTTGTAATTTTTAAAATTTAATCTGCTGGTTATTTAGAAGTAAGTTTAATTTCTAAATATTAAGGGATGTACCAGATTTTAAAAAAATTGGTTGCAGTTTTAGTTAATTTTCCTGTTATTCTTTGATAAGATTTCTCTTTCTGCAATCTATGCTGTTTGACATTAGTATAGCATTGCTGCTTTCTTTGTTTTAGCTTTACATTGGCTATTTTTAAATCTTTTTCCCCCTTCTAAAATGGTTAACAGTTTCATTGAGATGCAATTTATATATTATTCAATTCATCTACTTATTTTCGTTTTTAACTGAAGTAACACTGCATTATAAAATTATGTGATTCAGGTGTGTATCATTAAAAATCAAGTGTATATATTCAGATTACTACTTAAAGTTCAGTTCTGTCATTTAACATACAGTTAGTCCCTTTTACCTAATTTACTCCTCTTTTCCCTTCCCTTAATATAACCACAAAGTGGTGTTATATTCTAAAAGTTCATTTTGTTTTATTTAGTTCATCTGTTTGTTTGGTTTCCCTATATTCCACATATGAGTGAAATCATATGGTGTTTGCCTTTTTAGGTCTGACTTCACCAGCACAATATTGTCTAGCTCTATCCACACTATTGCAAATGGCAGGACTCAGGTTTTTATAACTGTTTGGGTAGTATTTCATTATGTATATACCTCATCGTCTTTATCTAGTCAGTGGGAGCTTAGGATGTTTCTAGTTCTTGGTTTATAAATGTTGAGGTAAACATGTGACTATGTATGTATGTATGTATGTATCTGTCTGTCTGTATGTATCTGTCTGTCTGTATGTCTTCTACCTACCTTCTAAAAAAGACTTCTTTACTGTTTTTGTATGTTTCTGATAAATATCTAGAAGTAAGTTGACTGAATTGTATGGAATTTCTTTCTTTTTTTTTTTTTTGAGGATCTCACTGTTTTCTATAATGGTTGTACCAATTTACATTCCTCTCAACAGTACACAAGTGTTCCCTTCTTTCCACATATTCTAATACTTGTTTCTTGTCTTTTAGTGAGTAGCCGCTTTCACATGAGTGAATGTTAGCTCTTTGTTTTGTTTTGCATTTCCTTAGATGATGAATTTTTCATGTGTCTATTGGCCATGTGTACGTCTTCTTTGGAGAAGCCTCTATTTCAATCCTTTTCCTACTTTTTGTTTTATTTACTTTGGCCCTTAAAATTAAAATTTCTTAAATCAAAGAAACATAAAACATATGATTTATGGGACTATATTCACATTTTGGAGATATGTCACCATACCCATCACAAAAGCACTTAATAGTCCTTTGCCATAGACCACTGGGCTCCTTCCCCTTTTGTTCTCACTTCATGCCCCCTCCTCCACTAGTAGCCTTAATTCTGCAGACATGTTTCTAGGGTTTGTTTTGGTTTAGTCTTGTCAATTTCTTTGTTTTGTTTCTCTATATTCCACACATCAGTGAAGTCATTCACTATTTGTCTTTCTCCTTCAGACTTAGTGTGATCCCTTCCAGTTCCATCTATGTTATTCGAAATACTGCCTACTTTATGAGTTTTTGTTGTTCTGGTTGTTAAGTTTTATGAGTTCTTTGTATAATTTTAATATTGACCCCTTGTTGGATATATGACATGTAAATATCTTCTCCCAATTTATCATTTAACAATGTATGATTCACTTACTTTTAGTGTATTCACAGATTTGTGCAACCATCACTAAAATCAGTTTTAGAATGTTTTTATCTTCCCTACGGAAATTCTGAACCTTTCAGACATTATTCATTACTGTCACCTGTGCTTCTCCTTACTGGCTATTGAGGAGTACACAGTTACTTTATGACTGTTTAGATTTCCCTATTCTAAACAACTCATATAAATAGAATCATACAGCATGTAGTTTTTTTGTAACTGATTTCTTTCATTTATTGTTTTTATTTTCTTTTATTATTGTTCTCACTTAAGGTGTAGTGCCCTTAGTTCATGCAACATCATAGCACCTGTGAACTGTAACCATAGTTCACTGTTCTCTTCCCTCCATTCTTTTGACCCTTCTCCCTCCCCTTTCCTTGCTGTTTGCCTCAAATCTATGGTCACCTTGCAAGTTTTGTCCTTTTTCCTGACCCTTTGGTTTTATTATGTTTTACCTTTGATGCTTTTCTTTTTCCTTCTGTCTTTTTATTTTTATTTCATTTATTTCTGCTTTAATTTTTATTACTTTTCTTCACTGACTTTTGGGTTTTATTTTGTTGTCCTTTTTCTAGATTAGGTTTTTTTTTTTTTTCTTGTTTCTTGATGTGGACCTGTATTGCTATATACTTTCCTCTTATTACTGTTTTTGCTATGTACATACATTCTGGAAGGTTGTGGCCTCATTGTTATTCATCTCAAAATATTTTTAAATTTTCCCTTTGATTTCTTCATTAATCCATTGGTCTTTCAGTAGCATGTTGTTCAGTCTCCATGTAGTGGGAGATTCCTTGTTTTCTTTTTATAGTTGATTTCTAGTTTGATGCTCTTTTGCAACCATCTCATTCCAGGTAGGTTCATCGTTGGTTTTGGCAGCTTGAAGAACATGGGAGTCCTTGGCGTTGTTGTCACAGGATTTTTGGTAGTGAACAG
This sequence comes from Uropsilus gracilis, assembly GCA_004024945.1. NCBI lineage: Eukaryota > Metazoa > Chordata > Mammalia > Eulipotyphla > Talpidae > Uropsilus > Uropsilus gracilis. The sequence goes on from PVHY01002477.1 coordinate 22,977, forward strand.
GGAAAATCAGCTGTAAAAGAAACAGCCACTTGAGTCTTCCCTACCCAGGGTGATGTTGCGCTTTTATTACTGCCTCCTAGGCCCATCTGTGCCTGCTTACATACCAGTTGGGCCCAGGTGTGTACAGTAGTGGAGGGGTGCAATACCATAGGTATTGGTCTTAGATAGAACTCTAATAGATCAGTTATGTACGCATTGATGTTTGTCTTGTGCCCCAGTACGTGATTGATCCTGGAGAATGATCCTTGTACACTTGGGAAAAAAATGTATTTGTTTTTTTGGGGTGGTAGTGTTTTTATGGTATCTATTATTCAGATATTTATTTAGGGTTATTGTATCTGTTGGGAACAGACTAACCAAAGTAACTTCATTTTGCTTAAAACTTCCATGTTGAAGCCAGTGTCCTCTCCCTGCCCATGGTGGAAAGTACCCACCACATCTGGCTGGTCTGACATCCTGTTTCTGCCTCCCCTTATTCCTGGTTGTTCCTGACAACTGTCTTGTCCACCTGATAGATGATGGATGCCAGCATTGTTCTCCTGATATGATGGGTGTTAGCATTACCGGAAGTTATGGGAACACATCCCAACATTATAGGAATGTGGGAACATATCCGGTAGTTATGGGAACGTGTCGTATACCTGCTTGCTTGCTTCCCAGTAGGGGATGATGGTGGTTTTGCCCTATAAAAGGTTGTCACAGATACTGCTCGGGTACTCTTGCCAAGCTGACTTGGGGACCCTGGTGCATCAGTAATAAACCTGCAACTTTGAACTTCAGAGTCTTTGTGTCTTGTTGAGCAGCCTGTGAGTCACAACAGTATCCTGGCTTATTTTTTTGCCTTGTCAATCTGTCATTGGTGAGAGTAGGATATTGAAGTCTTCAACCACATATGTATTTTCTCTAATGCCTGTTTACAAAGATGATAGAAATAATCTAATATATTTCAGTGCTCTTTAATTTGATGAGTATGTATTTATATACTTACCATGAGTGAGTATATCATGAGTGTATCCTGGTGTATTGTCCCCTTCATCATTATATAGTGTCTGTCACTCTTTTGGACTTGAAGTCTATTTTATATTATGACTACCCCGACTTCTTTTGGGGGTTATTTGTTGGTAGAATTGTTTTCCAACTCTTTACTTTCAATTTGTGTTTATCTTCAGGCCTTAGATGTGTTTCCTGGAGATGGATCTCTTTTCTAGTCCTGTATGCTACTCTGTGTCTTTTGACTGGTGAGTTTAGTCCATTTATGTTTTGGGTGATTATTGATACATGGAGATCTGTGTTCATTTCTCTATTAGCTCAGATTGTAAGGTTTCTTACAATATTTCTTGGAGTGGGGTTTAGTAGTAGTGAATTTGTGAAGATTTTGTTTGTTTGCGAAGGTCCTTATTTTCCCTCATAAAGAAAGGAGGAGGGCTTTGCAGGATAATGTTTTCTTGGCAGGCGTTTTTTGTTTAGGAGACTTTTGAATATGTTATTTCATTTTCTTTTGCTCATAGTGTTTCTACAGAGATGTCTGATGTCATGCTGATGGATAATTTCTTTCTTCCCCCTTGTCTCATTATTTTTTCTTTGTCTTAGCCTTGGAAGCTTTACTGCTGTAGTTTTTATTTCATTATGATAGTTCTGTGTTCTTCTAGCTTTCTCTGTATATCTATTTTCATTTCCTTCTTCAGATTTGGGGTATTTTCTTCAATTATTTCCTTGAATAATTTTCATTTCCCTTATCTCTCTCTTGGGATTCCTATGACTTTATCATTTTTTTCCCCTCATGGTATTAGATAATTCTCACAGTGTTTCTTCATTCTTTTTTCTTTGTATCTCCTTTCCCTTTTCTTTCTTTCTTTTTTTTTTTTGAGACTAAATCTTGCTGTTTTTGCCCGTGGAACCACAGGCTCAAGCAATCCCCATCCTCAGCTTCCCAGGTAGCTGGGATTACAGGTGCATGCCACCACACCCAGCTATTTTTTTTTTTTTTTTTTGAACTAGGTCTTGCTATGTTGCCCTGGGTGGGTCTTGGACCGCAATCCCCAGTCCTAGCCTTGCTCCATAGGCTGGAGCTTACAGACACATGCCACCATGCCCAGCTTCCTTTTCCTTTTCTTTTTGGGTTCTTTTTGTGTCTGTATCTTCAATTGTACTGATCCCTTCCTCCATACCATCTATTATAGTTTCCTATTTTTTTTAAACAGAATATTTTGACTTCCCTATTGATCTTTTAATGCCCTGTAGTTTATTTTTTTTACCTTTTCTTTTTTTTCCTGACTTTGATATTTTTTTATTAAATAATTTATTTATATATGAACTTCACATCTTTGTAATCCCAGGGATTCACCCCCCTCACTCTCCCTGATTGTCCCCCCCTCCCCCACACCCCGAGTTGTGTACTTCAGTTTGGTGGTTAGCTTGTTTTGACTTTTCCTCATGGCTTTTGTTTATTTTTTTCCTATATCCTATATATTAGTGAAACCATTTGGTTTCTCTCTTTTTCTTTTTGACTTGTTTCTGCTAATGCGATTTCTTCTAAGTACATCCATCTTATAAAATCATCAAATTTGTCATTTTTAATTGATGAGTAATATTCCACTGCTTATATGTACCACATCTTTTTCATCCAATCATCTGTTTTGGGGCATTAAGTCCTTGCAATTAAAAATAGTGTTGCAGTAAACATCCAGGCACAGGTGTCCCTTTGTACTTACATTGAGGTCTATTTTGGGTAGATTCCCAAGACA
>PVHY01002477.1:25820-45572 GCA_004024945.1 Uropsilus gracilis
TTTTTTTTTTTTTTTTTTTTTTTTTTGAAACTAGGTCTTGCTATTTTTGCCTGTGGAACTGCAGGCTCTTGTTACCCGGGGAACCACAGACTCAAGCAATCCCCAGCCTCAGCTTCCCAGGTAGCTGGGATTACAGGTGCATGCCACCACACCCAGCTATTTTTTGGAACTAGGTCTCACTATGGGCCCCAGGCGGAACTCGAACCGTGATCTAGGCCTAGCCCCTGCCGCTTCATAGGCTGAAGCTTACAGGCACGAGCCACCGTGCCCGGCAGCCATTTGTATTTCTTCTTTGGAGAAGTTTCTTTTTAGTTCTTCTCCCCATTTATGATTGGGCTTCTTATTTTGTTTTTGTTTAGTTGTATGAGTTCCTTATGGATATTCACTATTAAACCCTTATTACTCTTGTGGAGGGCAAAAGTTTTGTCACATTCGGTTGGGCTTCTTTTTGTTTTTTCTGTTGTCTCTTTTGCTGTACAGAAGCTTCTTTTTAATTTGATGTAGTCCTGTCCCATTTGTTTTATGTTTTCCTTCAATTTTTTTTGCCATCTGTGGATGTGTCCAGAAAGGGATTTCTGAATTGTAATTCATGGAGGGTTCTGCCCAAGTTTTCCTCTATGTATGTTAAGGTTTCAGGTCTGACACCTAAGTTTTTTCTTATTTTCTTATTTAAAGTTTCAGTCTTGATTGACTGTTTATTGGTTTTGTTTTTCATGACTTTTTTTTTGCACTTTCTCTGATATGGTTGAGTTTTTTAAAAATGTCAATTTTGAATTTTTCATATATTAAGCAGAGAAATTCTTCCATGTCAGTGTTGGGTTCTGGAGATTAATTTTTCTTTCTGTGTGTCTCGTTCCCAGGAGGGCTTGCTTGACAATTTGTATTTTTCTTTCTACCTATTGTTTTGGGGTTTACTCTGCCAAGCATGGGTTTTCCAGGCAAGAGTCTGGGCTGCTGGAGCTGGTGGGTGTCTTTCTGAGTGAGCCACTGGAGGGGTGTCATCAGTGGTTCTGTGGCCTCTGGCTATGTTAGATTACTCCCTCACTCTGCACTTGACTAGGCTGTAGCTGATGGAGTCCTGAGGAGGTTTGCAAGAACTCTGTTGACTTTGGTGGGGTCGACTGCTGCTGGCTCCAGAGGTTCCTAGATCTCCTTGTGCTCTTTGTCCTTCTCTCAGATGGGTCTTACTTCTCACCTAACCATGTGAAGTCTCTGACTTCTTTCATTTTTGTAATGTTCTCAAGGTTTATCCATGCTATACCATAGATTAGTACTTAATTTCTTTTATTGTTGAAGAATATTCTATTATGTGGACATACTGCATTTCATTTATTCATCAATCGAACATGAGGTCCTTTCTATACTCTCTATGAGTAATCTTGCAATAATTTTTGTTCACCAAATTTTGTATGGGAATATGTTTTGATTTCTCTTGGCTGTCCTTGGGAATGGAATTACTGGATCGTATATCTATCTATTTTTAACCATCTCAGGAACTGCCAAACTGTTTTTCAAAGCTAGCTGTACCGCTTTACCTTCCTGTCAGCAGAGTATAAAGATTCAGGTTTCTGTATATACCAATTAAGACTTCTTACCTTTTTTATTATGACCATTTTGGTGGTAGTGAAATGATATCTATTGTTCCCTTTCACTTTTGAAAAATATTTTTGATGGGTATAGAATCTTATGGATATAGACTTACGGACTAAGTTCTAGAGATATCAATTCTTTGTTTTCTGTCTTCTGTCATTCCTGAGGTGAGGTATGTGAATAGTCTTAATTTTTTTCTCTGTATTTAATGTATCTTTTCAATAGCTGTTTTAAAACTTTGTCTTTATGATATATTATTCGTAATTTGACTTTGATGTATGGTGGTGTAAATATGTGTGTGTCTTCATGCATGTGTTCATTTATCCTGTTTATAGTTTGTTTAGCTTCTTAAATTGTAAGTTAGTAAATTTCATAAAATCTGGGAATTATTCAGATATTATTCCTTTGAACATTTTTATTTCTTTTCCCCATCTTTATTCTGGGAGTTTAGGTATATTCGTGTGGAACAACTCTGTGCAATTCCATAGGTACTTGAGGGTCTAATCCCTCCCTCCCCACCTTATTTTTTCTCTATTCTTTATATAGGTAGATTTTATTTCTGTGTTTAAGTGCACTGAACTCTCATTTTTGTACTGTCTACTCTTTTTTCAATTCATTCAGTGCAATTTTTATTTATTTTTTCAACTTTAGAAGTTCCAGTTGGCTTTTCATGTTTAATTACTCATCACTCTTTTGTGTTTCTTTAAAAAAATGGTTTTGTCTGTTTTCATGTACTTTGTCATAAGATTTTTTTCTTTTTTTAGTTTCAGGTCAGTTTTGGTTCTTATCATGTCTAGTAATTTTTGATTGGATAATGGACATATTATATTGATGAGTATCTGGATTTTGAGGGCTTTCAGTTTTTTCAAATAAGTGTTGGTCTGTTTTGGCAGAGTTCTTTGCAGAGCAGATTTATCTCATTAAGCCCTGCTTTTAAGCTTTGCTAGGTCTACCTTTATTCCAGGGGTAGTTCATCTACTTGGAATAACACAGGAACTCCCAAGGATTATTCATGTTGGTTCTTCAGTGTTGGAATGTTTCTCAGTCTTGTCTGAGCTCTTTGAAGTGTTTTCCTTCCATCTCCCTGATGTTTGTCTGTTTTTTCCTCCTTTTTTTCTCCTCCATCCTTTTTGCCTGTTCATGTGAAATTTCACTTTCTTATGCCTGCCTGCTATTCCAATGGAAACTCAAGAGAACCCCTGTATAGATTTCTGTAATTCATTTTTTTTTTGCATTCCTCCTGCTGCCCCCCAATCCTCTCCCCCTTTTTAAAAAATTCTACATTATAACCGTCAGGTACCTTAGCTTTCCTGAACACCTATCTCTGACTCTTCTAAGCTCTTGGGTTCTGTTTGGTTTTTCTCTGGTTGTGTCATGATCTAGAAATCACCTTCTAATAGATAACACGGGTAATTATTAAACTTACCTTTTTTGTTTGTTTCTTCTTTTTTTAAAATCAGAGATCATGGTTCTATTTTGTCTATTATCTGCAATTAGTTTTTTTTTTTTTTTATAGTTTAGCCAGCATTCTGCTTCTCAAAAATGTGTTTGTGTTCCTTGTTTCTCCTTTATGATTAGAAGAATGGTTATTTTTTGGAAGCAGTAAATACTGATTATACTATTGGGTTTATGCTCTCTAAGGAAAGATAATTATCTTTCTATCTTTCTATCTAGTACATAGAAGAGATTAGATAATTTTTATTGATGCTCTGTCTTTGGTAAATATTAGACAATAATATTTCCTGTAGTGAATACTTTTATTTCATATTATTTTCATAGTCTGAATTTTGAAAACTTTCTTATCGGTAGTTAGGTCCATTGTAGAAGATAACTTGCTTGAATGTAAAACCATCTTTGTGAAAGAGGTCCATACTGTGTTAAGAAGGTACCACAATCTGTTTTTCTTAGGATCAGCATTCTTTTTCTCATGATAACATTCAAGTTCAATGACTTCTAAGTTATATTGACCTTGGTTATTCAATTTCTAGGATTATTTAGACCTGTTTACATCCTTCTTTCTGTTTCCTGTTACATTTCAATTTATTTATTTTCTTTCTGTTCCCATCTTTATGAGGGAAGGTGCCTGAGGGGGAGAGGGGAAGAGCTAGTACACATGCAAATGAAACTTTAGGATCTGACTTTTGATTCAGTTTTTGTAATGTTCAGAGGTTGTCAAAGTAATACCAAAATCCCATTTTAGATATTCATGGCTGCTGGAAATAGAAATTTTTTTTGGTGTCTGCTTTTAGGTGTTTAGCTGATTTTCTCTGATACTGAAATACAGTAGATGTTTGAATAATTTTATTGATCTGTCATAGTTGGAACATAGATAAGCTAGGTAAAAGGACAAGGGGGAAATAAGATGATATTCTTTGTTGCCAGAAATCACTAGGTTTTGTACTAATTAGTCTTGAAAAATTTAAAGTTATTTGACAGACCAGATGTTTTCAGCATGCAGCCATGTGTCTCATCAGTGAGTGTGCCTTTTGTCCTCAGGCAACATTGTTGAAGTTTTCTCATTCTATAAACAATGTTCCAAGATATAACTAAACTCCAAAGTGTGTTTATCTTTTTGGCTTAATTTCTGGCTTTCTATTCATTCTAAAGTTTCTCTTTAGAGGAATTGCATTTTATTGCACATAGCTTTTCATACCTAACTGAAGTATAAACACCATTTAGTTTATACTAAACCATGTGGATTGTACTTGTTTTTCACTCTGCAGAGTTTTAATAAAAGCAACCATTTCATATTAGACTATTATGTACCCTTATTTCTAAAATTTGAGGAATGTAAACCTTTTTTCTTTTATTTATTTGGGATAAGATTTTGAGTTTTGGAACACATGGGGAAAAATAAAAAGAAATAAGGCAAGTAAAACCATTGCTAGGCTTCAGTGTTGTACTAAGTGCATTGGAACAACATAAGTGTATGTATCTGGTGAAATTCATTATTAAAGTCTAAGTAAGTCTTTTTCATTTAGACGATGGAACTGAGTTTCTCCTTTACTAAGTATATCATTAGATATAAGGAAATTAAAAATATAAAGAAAAAAGTCATCATTCATAATGTTGCTATCCAAAGGGAAAAAAGATGATGATTAGCATTTTTGTATATACTTTCAAGTCATATTTTTGTGTCTTAAGTATATGTATGTACTCAGTGAGATATAAATCATAGATGGGCCAACTGTTAGGCCCTGATGGTGGATCACAAGACAGTAGAGACATAGTCCCTATTTCATAGGGTGAATAATAAGTACACTTAGAAATTAATTTATTTCCTTCCTTCCGTGGATAATGACAAAGAAAACAAATAAATGATCATAAGTTCTGGTATGGACTCTAAAACCACAGATAGAATGAAAATTAATTTTTTCCAGGTGGTATGGAGGATAACTTATCTGAGAACATACCTTAAGTCAGCTGTCTTAGCATTATAAATATTGTAAATATACCTTTGTTATTAGAGTAACTAGATTATGTATTATTAGAGTGACTAAATTATGTATTGCTGAAGCTTGAATACTTTTGAGAATGAAAGGGTACTTCTGATAATTACGCAGGGTGTTTGGGCATGAAGGTAAGGGGATAAGTTATTTTCCAAATGCACTAGGAAGACACTAAAATGTTTAAACAGGGAAATATTTGTGATCAGCTTTACATTTTTAAAAGCGCTCTCCAACTGTCAGTTGGAAAATTGGTCAGGTAAGAGCAGAAATGGAGTTACAGAGAAAAGCTGTGAATGGAGTTAGAGAGAAAAGCTGTGACAAGGTACCTATCTAGGTAGGGCAGAATCAGTAACCTGGATTGATGAGGCAGAAATATAGAGAAAAGAAGCCAATTCAAGATACACTTTGCATTGTATCACCAGCTCTGGTGAAGTTATACAAAATACAACATTTGCAATTAGCTCATATTTTAATAAGAACAAGAAATTTCTTAAATTTTTGTCAGAATATCTGAAAAAGGGCTTTATGAGTAGGGATAGACACATCAAGGAGAAATTTTTCACCTAAAGTCATCAAGTGTAAGTAAAAAATGTTCTCTGCTGAGTAACTCCCTTTTCTTCTTTACCAACCCCAGTTTTGAGTTGTGTGTCTAATTCTTAACAATTCATAAGATTATATAGATTTTTTTAAAAAAATAAAAACCACTAGTCCTTTCTGCAGCAACACTTTCTCTAACTTATTGTGTATATTTTCAATTTGTTTTGGTGTCTTTTGCCATTCACAATATCTACTTTTTTAATCTATGAGAATGTATAGAAAATATGTGCATAGGAATGCATAAGAAAATACATCTAGCTCTTTCTTAGTTTCCTAATTTGAAAAGTTTGCCTCAATCCTATCTCTCTCTATCTAGTGTGATTACAGTATTTTATTTATTTACTTATATATTTCACTTAAATCCTAATTCATCAGAAATATATGATTTGAGATATAAATCCAGCATTGCCTTCTATCTTAGTAATATGCATTGTGTTTTCCAATATTAACTGAAATTCTGCTTAGGTATTTGTGTAAAGTTCTGAGTTTTAAACCAATGTCTGTATGCTGTACTTATCTATTTCTATGCCAATATATTCTATATTTATTGAAATGACTTTCACTCAACAAAATTGTAAACATTTTTGATATTTTACTGCTCTCTTACTGATTGCTAGATCATAATCAATTTGTTGTTGGCTGACATTCAGATTATTTTTTATTTGCTAATATAAATAACCAGTTTAAGAGGCATAAATATTTTGTACATGAAATATATTTGGAAATGTGAATGTTTTGGTAAAATTCTTCATTGAAAATGTGTATCTTTAATACAAACTTGTTTATCAGTAGGTGGTGAGTTCCATTATTGGATTCTGTGATAATAATATTCATTTTCTTTTAAGAAATTTTTCCATTTTCAGTAAAACAAATTATTTTTAATTTATATTTCTTTATGTATCATTTAAATTTCCCCCCACATGTTGACCTCTTTTTGTGACTTAAAAAAATGTTTCTTAAGGTAATCTCCGATCACTTTTCATTTCCGTCATTGCTTTTTTAAAAAGCCCTCAGGTGTATATGTTGCAGATATTCTTTATCAGGTTGTTGTTTCTTCCCTATTTTTATATTCTTTTAATAAAAATCTTATTTTGCTTCTGTGTAGTCAGCTTTACCAATCTTATGTTTTGCTCAAAGCTTTATGCAGCTTTTTATTTATTTATTTATTTCCCCTATGTTTTATTTTATTTTTTTAATAATTTCTTACATAGATAAATGGTTGCTGGGATACCTTCCCTCCCCACCCCCAACCCTGCTGGCCCTTCTGTTCACTCAGACCCCTCTCTCATTGTTTGTTGATTTATGTTCAGTCCATAGGTCTCTCTTCCTTTTATGTGGTTGTGTCTATTGGTGAGGGACTGTGTTCCTGGTACCCGGCATTCTGTGCGTGAAAGAGTGTAGTCTTAGCTTTGCACTGGGCGGCCTGTCCGTGCTCATTTGAGGTTTAACCATGTCTTCTCATTGTTGGCTGCCCGGTCCAGTCCATTCTCCCTGCATATCTGTTGCCTCTTCACCTCGCAGGTCTGCCTTCTGGCTTGGGGGGCCTTGCTCCCAGCAGTTTTCTGTAATGTGGTTTCTCAGTGAGGGTAAGCATCCACCCATGGCCTTTGTGGATCATCTCCACTCTCTCCCTTTGCCAATTTGTTGTGGAGCCAATTTCCCAACTCTGTAGACTTCCTCTCCCACAGTATGGGGAGGGGCTCCTTGTTTTCTTGGGTGGCATATCCCGAGATGGGGTCTTGGTTCTTCCATTCGTGCTGAGTTTGTAGGTGCTTTTCTGTGATAGGTCTTCACCATGGTGGTCTCTCCAGTCCATTATGTTCTATGATGATCCTTCTCCCACGTCCTGCCCAGTTGTATTGACAGGATCCTTTTCTGGTCCCTCACGCGTTCTATGTTGCTGTTTGCAAGGTTTGTGTTTTTCTTATTCCTCCTGAGGACTAAGGACTAAGTGGAGTGAGAGCGAAATGGCAAGACCTTCATACTCCCTCCTCCGCATTCCCCGACCTTGAGTGGACCAGGATCTTATCTTGCCCTCGACCTGGTCTGGTTCGGGTCTCCCGTGCCAACCCCCAAGACCCTCTTACCAGCCAGCTTGATGGCAGAGGATGCTCGGTGGGTGTGCAGCCAGCCAGAGGCCGGCTGGCAGCTGCGGGTGCTTGCTGATCAGGGTATGCATGACCCCCCCATGCAGTTTTTTTTACCTATTAGATAAATATTGTCCCTCTCTATATAAATAATAACATACATTATTACTATAAAATGTTCCTCTGCTTTTATTAGCAATATTTTCCTTAAAAATCTGATATTAATACAGACATTCCAACACACTTATGGTTTCTTTTTGTATGGTATATATTATTCTTTTAGTTTAACTTATTTGTATCTTCTAATTTGAAATATATTTCTTATAGACAAAAACTAGTAATTTGATCATGCTTTTCTAATCTTGTCTGATGATGTCACCATTTGGAGCTCTTATTAGGCATTTATAGTAATTATTACTTGGTTGGATTTTTTTTCTTTGTTTTCTATGTTTCTCATGTCTTTTTAGTTTTTGTTTTTTTTCTTCTCTTTTGTGTTAAATATTTTGCAGTGTACTGTTTTTAAGTTGCACTGTTATTGTTTTAATGATAAACTTTTTGAGTTATTTTCTTAGATGCTATACGTGGATCATAATCTGAATTTATTTTAGTCTCCTTTCAGTCATTGCTGATGCAATTTTGGCATAACGTATAGTAGTAGTTTGCTTCAATTTAGCTCCCTTTTTGTGCTGTTATTATCACGTATATATCTATGTTTTCTAAACCCAAAAATTCTGTTATGATTGTTTTTAAGAAACTATATTTTAATGGAATTTAAAGAGGAAAATGTAATTATTTAGTTTTTGTATTTAGCATGTATTTGCTAGTTCCTATACTTCTCTCTTCTTTCTGTGAATTCAAGTTACTGTTTACTGTTGTTTCCTTTCTGATTTCCTTTAGTGCTTCTTCTAAGGCAGAGCTGCTAGCTAGGAATTCTCTAGTCTTTGAGAGTGTATTTCATTTTTATTTTAAAATAATAATCACCAGGTAATGATTAATTTGAATTGTACTTAAACAAATCTGAGCAATTTTGTGGGTTAGAGGGCGTATTTAAAATTGAGGCAGTTATCAGTGTATGTGATCTGCCTTCTACCATGCTTTCTCTTATGTACATGACTACAATCTCTTAATCAGCTAGGGGTGTGTGGAGTGTGTGTGTGTGTGTGCATGTGTGTGTGCAGAGCTTCTCAGTCATTAGTGTGCAAGCACCTAATGAGGACCTTCTGTGAATCCCTAATTTCTAGGACTGCCTTTTAAAATTTCTGGGTATTTCTCCAGTTTGCCCTTTGTCCTAACCCAGACTAACTTTGGGAGTAGAACTGGATGCTTTCCTTATTTTTTTTAAATTAAGTTTGCTACTTTTACTAAGAACACCACTCAAATTGGATTTTTTTTTCCTGCTCACTACTCTAAATCATGTTAGCCCTAATGCCAAGGAGCTCCTAGTTTTCATGACCTGTCATAGCCATTGAGGGAGGGAGGTGATAGAGGGGGTGATGGAGGAAGCCCTAGGCAAGAGCACCACAGAGTTCCATTGTTCAGCATTTTTCTCGAGTAAACATGTCTCCATTTGTTGTTCTCTTTTGCTGAGTTTTCAGAGTCCTGAAATGGTTGTTTTGGACAGTTTTGTGTAGTTTTATTTGGTTTTTGGGTAGAAGATTTGCTAAGCTCTCCCTGTGCTATAGTTGGAAGTCTAGCTATTGGTACTTCATTTTACAGGTTTTTTTTTTTTTTTTTAAATTGAGGTGATCACTTTTAATTTCCTTCTATTTTTATGCAATTAATTTCATTGGTAGATTTTTCCCCCCCACCTCCCACCCCTCAATCCCCTGTCCCTGGTTTTCTGTATTCTTACCATAAACTCTTTTTGGCTTGCAATTTTCTAAACTTTAACGCATGTTAATTTTTAATAATTGGATATTTTCTCACAGGTGTTTTTTCACTTAAACTTAATATTGAATTTGTTTTAATGTACAGTGGAAACTAATTCAAGCTAGAAATTTTGCCTTAAGAATGTATCTGTGACCCTAAAGAAGCTGGCATTGAACTACAGGTGGTACAATTTCTTTTATAGGCACTACCCTGCACTGAAAACTCTGGAACATCTAGAGCATACATATCTGCCTCAAGTTAGCCACTATCGGTTCTGCAAGGTGATGGTGGACAACATCCCAAAGCTTCGAGAAGAAATTAAGGATGTTTCTATGTCAGATCTCAAAGACTTTCTGGAGAGTATCCGCAAACATTCAGACAAAATTGGAGAGACTGCCATGAAGCAAGTAGGTCTTGGGTTTATGATAGGTTGACCAATGACTTTGCAAGTGTTTTGTTCAATACAGGTTTTTTTTTTTTTTTTTTTTTTTTTTTTTTTTTTTTTTTTTTTTTTTTTTTTTTTTTTTTTTTTTTTTTTTTTTTTTTTTTGCTAGCTGTCTCAATTTTTGTTGTTGTTTGGGGAAATCCGTCATCTTTATGGGAATGCATGATTCAATAATGTTTATTTTTTTTCTTAACAGAGCAATGACTTATTTTTAGTATATTGTTTTCCACTGTGGATATTCAGTAAACACTGATCAGTCATGATGGTTTATATTGGGACTTTGAGGAGGTTTTCTTATTTTTTGTTTACTTTCTTTGACTTTGGATATGAATTATAGCACAAGATTTAAAATATCCCCATTTTAGTTAATGAGCTAAATTGTGCTATCGATACCCTGGCTGGACTTTTTACTATGTAAACAAGATGTCATGTTATGCATGAATGTTTTTGTAATTATTATTTTGATAATATTGGGTGTCAGTGAAAAAAAAGTTTTTCGGGATGTGTTATAAATTATGCTCACAAAAAGAAATTTATTTGCAGCTTATACATTAACAATTATGTTAGAAATATTTATTATTTTTTCTTTTAATATCATCTTCTCTAAGTCACTGAAGGCACAAAGAACATTTGGATTTCTTTTGTCATTATAAATAAAAGAGCAGCCATGATTTGCAGTGCTTCTCGCTCTTTTGAAGTTGAAGTCACATGAGTTTTATTAAAATATCTTAGTATACCTTATGATGTAGCCTGCAACAATAAATAGAAGATTCAGTTGTTTATGGAAAAAAAAATTTTTTTTTGGGTTTTATAAACAACTGTGTTCTTGAATAAGTCATTTGTAGTACTTATTCTGTGAGACAGGAGGGAATAGGTCAATTTTTGGGTCATATTTCTAGTCTCAGCTAACTATGACGTTCTTCTTTTACATATCTGTTTGAGTCTACAGAAGAGATGTACCAATATCCTTCTCCGAAGGGAAGCAGATAGTTGTTCCCCCTTTCTTCTTTTTAATTTTAACTTATTTTACTTCATAAAATAGAAAGTTTAAAGGTTGTCGATTATAAACCTGATAGTAACAATCATGATTTTCTTTTTAGTAGTGAAGAAACAAAATTAATCATTGAAAATGTACCTTTGTCTAATTAGGTTTATCTTTTCAGTATAGTCATGAGGCTTTCTTAAAGATAAGTCTTTCTGATAGTTGACTGATTTTTCCTAAACTTTCAAAATGTAGGTGATTATAGTATAAAACCTCTGTGGAGGCTTTGCTGGTCAATGCCAGTATATACCTTACTATATACTGGTGTGCTTTTTCATTTATTACAGATTTCAGTTGTACCAATTATTAGCCAGTGTTACAGAATTCTCCGGAACTTTTTGATTTGCTAAATATATATTCTTGCCTCTATTCCAGTGGGATTTACTGGCTTTTGTTATGGCAGCCCCACTCTTCCATACTAGTTTCTAGTTTTCTTAAATAATGGTGCTTACTGTCATGACTAAGCTTTCATTATGACTAGAATATCATCATAGGTAATTACTTTTTGCTCGTGTAAAGTCCAAAATACATGTTCCTCTGAATTGATTCTTCTACAAGTGATCTTTAGGGGCTCTAGAAGGACTGTGCCACCTCAGCATATGACTTCCAAGATTTGTGGTATTAGAGAAAGAGTAGATAATTCCTGGAGGTTTTTTATGGACAAGGTTTGTAAGTGAGCTGTATTATTTCTATTAAGATTATGAGGGCTGCTCGCTTCGGCAGCACATAGACCAGAATTGGAACAATACAGAGAAGATTAGCATGGCCCCTATGCAAGGATGACATGCAAATTCATGAAGCATTCCATTGAAAAAAAAAAAGATTACATGGGTTGTTTTTTATACACGGTGAGTGAGGCATTTAAATATGTCTGTCTGTGATAAAGAGGAAGAAGAAAGGAGGAGTTTTTTGGTTACCTGGCTAGTGTTTGCTATGACCTGCTATCATATAACCAAAACAGAACAAAACAAAAAGCATATTTTCTATCACAATTTCATCTCTGACATTTCCCTACAAAATGTTTGTCTTCTAGCTTCAATTCAAGTGTTAGTTATATTCATGCCCATTGTCAGTACTTTCTTTTTATTGTAGTTCAACAACCATGATTTTGGCTTTGAAGAATTTGTCATTGTCTGAAACCATTTTTAATAGCTTTCTTCATAATCATGAGGAAACAAATTTGGAAGTCTTAATATTAGTAATTGCTCAGGACTCTTTTAGAAATGATGTAGATAACTGTGCTTTTTTTCTTGTTGAATATCTCCCTTCTTGTATTCTTCCCTTCTTGGATATCTTCCTTCTTGGATTCTCCCTTCTTGTTGGATATCTTCCCTTCTTGGATTCTCTGTAATTCTGAATAGCTTGAAGACTTTGTCATTGTAGTTGATCCCTGCTGCAGTGAAATGATGGCAGTAGTTGGTAGGTTGACTTCACTTTGGGATACAACAATCAAAATAAGCTCTGTAACAAGGGCTTCACAATAATTAAATTTTAATTAGAAAATCAGATTCCAAACTTTTATCTGAGATTATAATTTCAAAGTGTTTGTCCAGATTTATCAAAAGATACCATGCAAGAAATTATATTTTCAGATGATCTAAGTATATGCAGTTTACTTATTTCTCTGTATTCAAATGTTATGTTGTCTCTGCAACAAATTTTATCGTTATGATGCTCGTGACTTTGATTGGATGATTTAGGCAGAATTCTAAGATGGCCCCTAGGATTTCTGCCTCATGGTGTATGAAAGCTGGTAAAAATCGCTTGCCCTTGAATGTCTGGATCTAATGTAATCAGGTGAGTTCCTTTGAAAGATGTCTGGAAATCAGATATAGAAGTTAGAAAAACTCAGAGCTGTAGCAGATGCTCTGCTGTTGGTCTTGAAGGAACAGACTGAATGCTTTAGGGATGGCCATGATAGAGTAGGCAACCTTGAGTTGTTGAGAGCTACCCCTCATTGATAACCATCAAGCAAATGGGACCCGAGTGTGCAGTCACAAAGAGCTAACTCCTGCTAACAACGTGAATGAACTTGAGAGAAGACCCTGAGATCTACATGAGATTGTAGCCCTGGCTGAAACCATGATTGCAGACTGGTAGTACCCAGAGCAGAAGACCCAGCAAACATATTTTGAACTCATAACACATAGAATCTCTGAGATGATAATCATGTATAATTCTAAGCTTCTAAGATTGTTCTAATTTGTTATATAACAGTAGAAGACTAATGCATCCTATTATTTTGACCTCAAATAGAGTTACTTTTTACTAAACGGTACATTTATATTGTGTCTTTCAATTTAGGAAACAGTAATAAACTGTCATTTAATATGGAATCTAGTTAGAATTCTCTAAATCTTCTTTGTCTTCATAAACCTGGAAGTTGCAGAAAAATGAGAAAATAGTGTTTCCAAAATACTCTGAATGTCTTATTTTGGGGTTGTTTTAGCTTGAGGTGATTTTATAAAAATCTCTAAAGTTCTTTTGTTGTCTATTCTTTTCTATGTTCTTTTTGATATTGATTTCTGCAGTTCACTTGTTTTGGAATTGATTTGTGCAGGAGACAAGTTCTGTATTCCTTATTTTGATTACTTGCCTTAGGCTTTGTGGGGCTAAATAGCATTTGCAGTGTAAACATTCTTGGCTAGATTGATTTTTGTATGAGGTCCTTTAACAAAGGCAAGGGTTTATTTACTTGTAAAATTCTACCTTGGCTTTGCCAAATTATGTGGGTTATAGAACTGATGCTTAGAAAAGGAACTAGTTCCCATAAAAGAAATGGAAGGCTCCTGGACATTCTTCCTTTAGTGACTGGATTTATAAAAACTGACTCTGGGTGAGCTCAGTTGTCACCACAGTTCTTTCAATCCTTCGCGCTTGATTAAATCTCTGCTAGAGCAAAATGGACTTTCATATAGTGTGTCGAGAATCTTTTGACTTAGATTGGGCACAGTACTAGCAACTGTGTTCAGACAGACTGTGTAATGACTGCAGGTGAAAGCAGGATTGCTGTTAAGCCTCTCCTGTGTTGGATGCTACACAAAACTTCACAGAGTGTGGTCTTTGGAGTTAGAGAAGTTGTTTCTAAGTTGATGTGGTATTGCTAAATTCGCTTTATATTTTCTTCTCTTCTTGACTTTGGTATTTATATATTTGTATTCCCTTACTCCTTGCTTTTTGCCAAAATAGATGGCCTGGGGCCAAAGTAGGGGGTGTGATGAAAGCTATTATATAGGGATTCATGAAGCAGGCAGGATAGTAGGGATACTTTATTGCTAAGTAATGTGATAGTTAACAGGATTGACATTGGCATTTGGGTTAGATGCCTAGATTTGCCATTAGAGCTATATGATAAAAAGCAAGTTATTCAGTCTTCAGAGCAACTCTCTAAAGTGAGAATTTTTAATCTGCTTTTCAAAGATGTGGAAAGTGGAAACATTTAAAGGACTCTACTTATTTCAGTCGTAGGCATATAGTAAATGTTAAATTAAAAAATGAACTATCTAAATAAAAACTGTATGATCATGTCAAAAGATGCAAAAAAAGCTTTTGGTGCAAAGTTCAGCACTCATTTATGAGGAAGGGCCTTGAAAAATTCAGGACATATATTAACATAATAAATGCCACATATCTGGAACAAAACAAATATGTTTGCTCTCAGCACTACTTTTCAATATAGTACTGGAAGTTCTAGCTAAGGCAGTAAGGCAAGAGAACAACATAAAAGAAATCCAGGGAAAAAAGAATTAAAACTATTATTATATGCAGATGATATAATACTTTATTTAGAGAATACTAAAAAATCCACAGAAAAACTTGTTGAAACATTAAATCAATTCAATAAAGTAGTAGGCTACAAAATTAATACACAAAAATCAGTAACCTTCCTATATGTAGACAATCTATCTCAAGAATATGAAATTAAAAGAAGCAGCCTATTTACAATAGGATGCCAACAAAATTTAAATACCTGGAAATAAACCTAACAAAGGATGTAAAAGACATACAAGGAAAACTATAAGACACTGTTAAAAGAAATAGACGATACAAAGAAATGAAAAGATATTCCCTGCTCATGGATAGGAAGAATTAACATCATAAAACATCATAAAAAGAGATCTGCAGGTTCAACGCAAGTCTAATAAAAATTTCAATGACATTCTTCAAGGAAATAAAACAAATACTACTGAAATTCGTATGGAAACACACACACACAAAAAAAAACCTTGATGGCAAAGTCTTTTCTGACTAAAAGTAGGAAGAATGGAGCCATCACACTCCTAAACGTCAAACAGTGTTACAAAATCATTATAATAAAAACAACATGCTGTTGGAACAAAAACAGACTCACAATGGGATAGAGTAGGAAACCCAGAAATAAAACCATGTATATATGGACAGCTAATCTTTGACAAAGGAGCAAAGAATATACACTGGAACAAGGAATGTCTCTTCAATAAATGATACTGGGAAAATTGTACAGCAGCATACAAAAATAATGAAACTACACTATTACCTCACACCATATACAAAAAAATCAAAATAAATAAAGGACCTCAACATTAAACCTATCACCATAAAGTATATAGAAGAAAACATAGGTAAAACACCCTAGGAAATACATCTCAGAAACTTCTTTAAAGACTTGTCTCTAGAAACAAAATAAAGGAAAGAATAAACAGCTGGAACTACATTAAACTAAAAAGCTTCTGTACAGCAAAAAAGACAATAAACAAAACAAAGAAAATCGCAGTGGAATGGGAGAAAAAATTTGCTCACCATACAACAAAATAAGGGGCTAATACTAAAGATATAGAGTTTAAACAACTTAACAAAACAAAGCAAATAATTCAATCAAAAAATAGAAGAATTAAAAAGACAGCTCTCCAAAGAAGAAATACAGATGGCCAACAGGCATATGAAAAAATGTTCAACATCACTTAAAACCACAGTGAGATACCACCTTACACCAGTAAGAATGGCCCATAGCAACACACATACACACAACAGCAACAACAACAACAACAATAACAGCAACAAATGCTGGGCAGGATGTGAAGAAAAAGGAACACTTTTATACTGATGATAGAAATGCAAAGTAAGTTCAACCACAATGGAAAGCTATATGTATAGAGGACTCTCAAACTACTGCATATGGAACTACCATTGATCAGCAATCCTACTTCTGGGAATCTACCTGTTGGGTACAGAAACACTAATTCAAAAGGAAATATGTACTGCTATGTTTATTGCAGCACTATTTATAGAATATGGAAACAATCCAAAACAGATGAATGGGTTAAAAAGTTGTGGTATATTATATATGTAAATAAAAAATTTTAAATTAAATTAAAAAGAAAAACCAGCCATCACAGAGATAGTTGACAGTCTCTGTGGATATCTCTTCTATCCTATTCCCCATTATACATTCCCAGAAATAATAATTGGTACACTGGATTTGATGTTTGTCATTCCAGTGGTATTTGAAACTTTTAAATCTCACATCAGTTAATAATATCTTATTTTTCATGGTTATAATTTTGTAATTATGGCATTATAATATGTATACCTATCTATGTAACTTGCTTTCTTCCCACAAAAAAAAAAAAAGTTGTGGTATATTTACACAATGGAGCTGGAAGGAATTATACTAGATAAAATTAGTCAGAAGGAAAAAAAGTACTGGATAATCTCACTTATATGTATATCATAGATAAATCAAACAAAGGAATAAGAGAGTACAAACTAACAAATTGACTATAGAAATGAAACATCCAGCAAAAGAGGCAGAAGGAAGGGAGTGAAAGAAGAAAGAGAGAAACATGAGGGAAAATGGTGAAGGCCAGTAGTGGTACTGTGGTAGGAGAAATATGGGGACTGCAACAATTTAAAATAAATAAAATTTAAAAAATTAGAAAAATAAGGAGCTATCTTAGGTGCATGAAAATGGTGAATATGGAGAACAAGAATATGGAGAACAAGATAACTACAGAGGTTAAATGTACATGAAGTATATTTTTTATTCCTAAATTTCATCTTCTGGTAATTTTCATCCTGGAATGAGATATCATCTTTAAACTTTTTTTTTTTACTTGTCTTAAAAATTATTTTTATTATGTATGGTTGTAAAATATTTTAACCTAATTTTGATAAAGAAAGCTCACATATTAGATGTCTTTTGAAATGTCAATATTCCTTTACTAGTGTTGAAGATAATATTGTAGGTTGGTTTTGAACTTTCTGTTCCACAAAATAAAAAGGAAATTATATGGTGTGTATATATGTGTATGTATATAATAAACATAATATTTATTTGTTTTGTCTAAGCTAGAAAAACCAGCTTGTTTGAAGAAATTTATCTTTTATTAAACTTTAGGAGAAAATTGTCATTGAGTCTCAGTCTAATTTGTAAGCATAACTTATTGGCTTATTGATCCTAAAGTAGACTGTTGCTTAGAAAACCTAAACAAAGGGCAGTTATTACAATACTTATACCTCCCTCATATATACGCACATATATAACTTTAGTTATATTGAGATTAAAACTTTTAGAGAGGCATGACTTGTAATGGAGAACAATGGTATTTAATTTAAACCAATGTAGTATTGCAAGAACAAGCTGATGAGTGGAACAGAATACAAGTACAGAAATTCACCCTATATATATATATACATATACATATATATATATATATATACATATGAATTTAGTAAGTGATAAAGGTGGTATCAGGCATAGACAAATTATTATTGCACCATATAGATATTAAGTATGTTAGACAGAAAGGGCAGCCTAGTAGATGGGAGCATGATCTTTCTGTCATCCTGTGGAAGGACATATGGTGGGCTCAGTCTTGTATCCATCATAGGACATGTCTCAGGAGAGGGACCCTGCTCATATCATTTATAGGAAGGGTGGGAGAAGGGCAGAGGTTATATTATCAGCTGGACAGTAAATCTATCCTTGGTGTTCAGAGACATTGCTTGGCAAAGGAATTTTTATATCAAACATTTGTTTCAGCAAAAGAAACAGTAGTCTTCAGATGAATCAGTCTTTTACTAAGTCAGCTCATTTGCTAAGCTATGAGAATAGGAAAGTTAAAATTGTAAAATAATATCAGTGGGGCAGCTTCATTAATGTGATTGTTGATTTAGTTATCTGTCTTTCCAATCTATCTATGGTCTCTGAAAGGACAGGGTTATATTTTTATCTTTATATCTTTAGCTCCTTATTAGCATTGTATTTGGTGACAATAAATGGTCAATGAATTAATTAGTAGTCAGAGTATATTTAATTAAATTAAATTATTTTCAGGAAAAACCAGCTTTTTATGTTCTAAGGTATAGACTCTTGGTCTCCAGTTACTCTCATTCCTATATATGAAAACATTTAATACTGCCTTATGGATAAACTTTGACCCTATCTGAAGGTACTGTGGGGGTACTAAGAAGTCCTCAAATTGATCTATCACTAAATTTATTAATTTATTATTATTTATTATTAAAGATTATATATCTATAACTATAACTATATATATAGTTATAGATATAAAACTTTTATCTTCCCAGACTCATAACAACTAAAGGTAAGGGGATTAAAGTGAAAAAAATGTAAGCTTTCAAACAAAGAATGCAGGAGCATACATGATGACATTTTTTTGAAAGCTGGGTAGTAGAAAGATGTGTGATAATTGTCATAGGACATCTAGGAAAATTTAGTAATAAAACAGTTTGCAAACACCACATTTTCAGTGTTGTGCAGAAATTCCCAATTTTAGAAATCATCAGCATCAAGTTCCTCTCAAAGAGGGTAAAATTGATTCCCAGACAGAAGTATTAGTTGATTATCTAGTTAAAAAGCAGTTGCCAATCTGATTCTTTTCCCAGCTTTTTCCTACTAGTTAACTACCCTATCCCAACTCTAGTAGAAGACTAGATGACAGTATATACATGTTGAAAGTAGGAATGACAAACTGAAGTAGTGAAAGTTTATATACTATGTATTGAGTTCCTTCCCATTCCTTTCACAGTCTGATTTGACTTCCAGAACTCTTAACAGTCAGATTCATACCCTTCAGGTGTGAGATTAGAGGATAATTTGAACATGAATGGCCAAAGAGAAAATCCTAACGATATATCTATTGGGTAGACATGAACAAAAGAAGTTCACTTTAAAGTTCACAGTTGGTTAGGCTGATGTACATGCACAGAATTTTCAACTTTTTAGTTTCCCAATCTATAATATAAGCATATAATTAATGGTTACTAGACTTTTGAGAAAGCCTCTAACAAGAAAGTTAGACTTCAGAACAAATACACACACACACACACACATATATGGGAGTGACTTGGAGAATTTAGAGACTGCTGGAAGAGGAAACCTAAAAGGTGAAGTAAAACAAACTAGCATCAATAGAATTAGCAAGATAAACGAAATTGCATATGAAAAACAGGCTTAGAATGATACATAAAAGGAGAAATTCATAGAATAGTAAGAATGTTTAAACATTAAATACATGATAGCAGATGCTACCTAAAAGATGATGAAAATAAAAGTTCAGAGTGATGTCACTAAGATAGTGATGTAGATCATTACTGAATTTACTTTCCCAACAAGCAGAGCAATTGATAGCTATTTGTGGATAAGATACCGCTGAGAAAATGCTAGAGCAT
>PVHY01002477.1:45672-126400 GCA_004024945.1 Uropsilus gracilis
GGGTTGGGGGGGTTGGTGTGATTCAGGTTCTTAAAGGAACAGTCTACTCGGTGTTGGTATCTGATCAACCTTCACTGACAGATTAACTTAGTCAAACCCCTATATGTTGTGCCATATGGCTCTTGACCCCAGGTCTTATCTGACAAGAATTAAGATGCTACTACATAACCCTAGATGCTACTAGATGCTACTACATAACCCAGCAACATTAGAGTCAAGAAGCAAGCAGGCAGGGCTGATTGTCCCTAGAGAAGAATCAGTGACCCTGAACAGATTACTTGTATCATGGGTCTACATGAGCCAGGACCCACAAAAAGAACTTTTGTGGTTCTGGAGCTCATTTTCCCACTGCATATGGGCAGTTAAACTAATTCATAAAGTTGAATATAACTTTCAGCCCACCTGACCAGGGGCCTTGTGAGAGCACACAAGAAGGTCAAACCTATCCTGGAGCCCTGCTTCCAACAGTACTTTAACAGAGAGCACAGCCCATGGCTTTTGCTCTCTACAGCTTAAGACCAGTGGATTCATCTGATGAGGATATTCATTTCATATGAATGTTTGATTTGGGTCCCCAAACAATGTGTCTTACAGAAATTGGGTCCTGTCCTGCTGCCCCATCAGAACAGGGAAGCTAATCTGCAGTTCCTTCCGTTGCTGAGAATAATACCATTCAACTCCTTCTGTCTAGAAAACCTGATCAGAGAATCTAGGCAACTGCTGAGTTTATCTTATAGCCTCACTTGGGCAGGGGACCAAGCTAAAAGTCATATTCAACTATTCTCAGTAAGTGACATCTCCCCACTAACTCCTAAACGCAGAGCTTAAATTATTGCCTGACCCAACTTACACCCTGACAACATGACCCCACAACCCAAGGACCTTACTAGAGGGCACATTCAGAGCAAGCTCAAATGTACAAATATCAACAAAAGGAGTCAAGTTTCATGAAAAATCAGGTAAATAGGATACCACCAAAGGGATCTAGTAAATTTTTAGGATTGACCCTAAAGAAATGGAAATCTATGACCTGTCTGACAAAGAATTCAGAATAATCCTTTAAAAAGAACACATGGAGAGAAAACTAAATGGAGTTAGGGAAACAATGAATGAATAAAATTAGAAGTCAAAATAAATGGGAAACATGAAAATAGCAAATAGAAATTTAATAATATAATAAGATGAAAATTATAATAATCAAGCTAAAGAGTTTGAGAAGTTAAAGGGCAGACTTCACTATGAAGAAGAAAGAACCATAGACTTAGAAAGAGGGACTTTGAAATTACCCAGTAAGAGGAGTAAAACAAACAAAGGATGAACGATAGTGAGGAAAATTTGCAGAATTTATGAGAAAATAAGAAGAGACAATGTTTGCCTTTTGGGAATTCTAGAAGGACAAGAGAAAGAGAAAGAGACAGAAAGTATATGTAAAGCAATAATGGCTGAAGACTCTCCAGGCTTGGGGGAGAACTTTTGCAACTCATGCAGTTGCAAGAGGTACAAAGGAACAAATAGGATTTCATAGAGAGACTTTGTAAATAAGTTCTCAATAAATCAAAGATAGAGTTTTATAAACAAAGAAAAATGAGATGTTACATACAAGGACATCCTATAGTTGGTGGATTTCTCTATAGAAACTTCGAAGCTAGAGGTGAATGGGATGAAATACTGAAAACAGTGAAGTGAAAAACATCAACAAAGAATAATATACCCAGCAAAGACTTTCTGGAACAAAGACTGTGAGAACTCATTACTATTATAAGAAATGCTAAAAGGAAATTCCTTGAGTGGAATTAAAAAGGACAGTGATTAACATAAAAATATAAGGAGACAATATAGCTAATAATGGTAAATATATAGTCAAAGAATATATGGTATAACAGTGGTGTTTAATTCATTTACAACTCTAGTTTAAAAGTCAAATAGCAAGTAAGTAAAGTAGCCCTAACCACAATAATCTTTCATGAGTTAAACAATATAAAAATAAGTAAATTGCAACATTAATAACCTAAAATGATTATCAAGAGAAGTATTAAGGATTCTATTGAAGTAAGTTTAGTAGTTTAAAATAGAATATTGTAATTTAAAGTTATCTTATGTAGCTCTATGACATACAATGTAAGTTCTTTTTTTAAGTACAGGTTACCATTGTGGTAATCTTTAGTAATTACCTTTAATAATTATACAGAGTAACATTATAAAAAAAACAATGCATATTGATACCATCTTGACCACAAGACTTCAAAATATTAAAAAGACATTGGTATAAGAAACAAGTAACGGTACATCTATAGAACAGCCAGAAAGCAATTAATAACAGTGTCAGTTGTTAAGGCCATACCTATCAATAATTATAAATAAGTGGATTAAATCAAATGGAATATACAGACATAGTGGAAAGAATAAGAATACAAGATCCACTGATAAGCTGACTAAGAGAGACTTCATTTAGCCCTAGTGCCACACAAAGAGCATGATGGAATATAAAAGAATATTTGAAGCAAATGGTAATAAAAAAAGAAAGAAAGAAAAAGGCAAAGGTGTCTATACTATGTCAGACAAAATAGTCTTTTAAGAATGGTCTGAAGAGACAAGGTCATCATATAATGGGTAAGGGGTCAATACATCAAGAAGATGGAGCAATTGTGAGTGTTTGTGTTCAACACTTGAATGCCTCAATATATAAAGCAAAAACTAGTGGAACTAAACAGAGAAATAGATAGCAATGCAATGGTACTTGAGGACTTTAATAACGAATTCTTAACATCAAATAGTTAATGAGAAAACAGGAGATTTGAACAATACTCTAGACCAAATTGACCTAAAAACTGTGTACAGAATATTCTGTCAGACAATACATTACAGAACACACATTCTTATATAGTAAATGTGGAACACTTTCTAAGCTAGATCATGTTAGAGCACAAAACAAATCTTATCAAATTCAAGAAGATTAAAGTCATAGTAAGTATCTTCCCTAATCACAATGATATGAAACTAGAAGTCAATAGCAAGAGGAATTTTGGAAGTGTCATGATATGGAAATCAAGGAACACTCACCTGAACAATCAAAGGATTGCAGTAGAAACTAAAGGAAAATACAAAGTATCTCAAGATAAATAAGAAAAACACAACACAACCCAGATTTATGCAAAAGCAATTCAGAGTGGGAGTTAACAGTAACTAATTCCTACCTTGAAAAACAAGAAAGATCCCAAATCAGGAACCTAATTCTACATCTTAATGAATTAGAAAAAGATCAAACTGATCCCTAGTTAGCAGTTAGCAGAAGAAAGGAAATGATAAAAACCAGAGTAAAATTAAAAGAACTGTACAGAAAAAGAATAGAAAATATTAGTCATGCTAAGAATTGATTCTGTGGAAAGATAAACAAAATGGATAAACCTGTAGCAATACTAGGTAAGGAAAAAGAGATCCCAAATCTACCAAATTATGAATGAAAAAGAAGACATTTTAGCTGATACTACAAAAATAAAAAGTATTCAGAGACTACTATGAAAAACTATTTGCAAACAAAATGGACAATCTGAAAGAAATGGAAACATTCTAGAAACTACAAACTACCAAGGCCAAATCAGGAAGATAGAAATTATGAATAGACCAATTACTTATAAAGAGATTGAAATAGTAGTCAAGGAATATCTTAGTCAAGGAAAGTCCATGACCAACTGCTTTCAATGATATACTTTCATTAAACATTGAAAGAATTAACACTGGTCCTTCTCACACATATTAAAACAATTGAATAGGAGAGAATAGTCTTATGGCCATACCTCCCTGAATGTGCCCGATCTCATCTGAATAGGAGAGAATATTCACATATTCATTTTACTGGGTCAGCATTACTGTGACAACAGTAAAGGGATTCTACCAGGAAAATACAGACCAATATCTCTGACGCATCTAGATGCAAAAGTCTAAATAAAATACCAGTAAATAGAATTCAAAAAGGACTTACTCATCATGATCAAATGGGATTTATTCTAGGGATACATGGATGATTCAACATACACAAACCATTCAGTGTGCTATGTTATTAGATTGAAAGGAAAGTATGGTTATCTTAGACACAGAAAAAGCATCTGACAAAATTTGAAATCCATTCATTATAAAAGCTCTTATACAAAATGGGTATAGAAGGAATGTACTACAGCATGAAAAAGGTCACCCATACAATGTAAAGCCACAGCTAACTTCATATTCCATGGTGAAAGTTAGCTTTTGTTCTAAGATCAGGAAAAGTAAAAAGCTAACTATTACAACACTGCTGTTCAACATAGTACTGGTAGTCCTTGCCAGGGTGATTCAACTGGAAAAAGAAATGAAAGACATCAGAATTAGGAAAGAAGGAGTAAAGTCATCTATTTTCAGATGACATGATTTTATATTTATGTATAGAAGTCTGCAAGAACCCACCAAAACCACTATCTATTCAATAAATTCAGTAAAGGTGCAGATACAAAATTTACCATGCAAGATTGTTAACATTTCTATACATTAATACGAGCACTGAAAAAAAAAATGACCTCATTGATTATAGAATAAGAATCAATAAAATACTTAGAATAAATTTAGGGAGGTGAAAGATCTCATTTTGAAAAGTGTACAGCATTGGTAAAAGAAATTGAGTCAAATAAACGGAAAAATATACCATGTTCCTGGATTGGAAGAATGAATGCTGTAAAAATGTCAATACTACCAAAAGCCATCTATAGCTTCAGTGCAGTTTTCCATTCAGTGCAAATCAAGATTTCAATGGCATTTTTTTTTACAGAAATAGAAAAACAATCTTAAACTTTGTTTGAAACCACAAAAGACCTGAAGTAGCCAAAGCTATTTTGAAAAGAAAGAACAAAGCATGAGACATCGCACTTCCTAATTTCAAGCTATCTTATAAAACCATATTAATCAAAAAACAGTTTACCAGTATCATACAAGCACACAAATAGATCAATGAACAATAATCAAAATCCAACATACCCAACACTCAGTGGAGGAAATTGAGTAGTGACATGTAAAAGTATGAATCTAGACTTACATCACTCACAAAAATTAACTTGAAATGGATTGAAGACCTGAAACTATAAAATTCCATGTAGAACACAAAAATACTGCTCTTGACAAGGGTCTGTTTAATGAATTTTTTGAATATTACACCAGAAGCACAAGCAACAAAATAAAAAATAAATGGTACTACATCAAACTAAAAAAAAACTTCTGTATAGCAAAAGAAGCAATCAAAGTGAAAAGACAGATTCCTAGATGGGAAAAGATTTGTAAAATATAGACCTGGTAAGAGATTGATATCCAAAGTATGTAAATAAACTCATACAAGTCATAACCTCAAATAATCCATTTTAAAGATGGTCAAAAGATACGATTAGATATCTTTCTGAAGAATATATGGTGACCAACAGATGACCAACCATCATATATTCTAAAGAGTATATTCTAAAGAATATATGATGACCAAGAAAAGATGTTTAATAACACTCATCATTATGGAAATGCTTATCAAAACCACAATGAAATATTGCCTCCTGCCTGTTAGACTGGCCACCATCAAAAAACATGCTAGAGAGGATGTGGAATAAGGGATTCCCTTTGCACTTCTGGTAATGTTGTAATCTGGTATAGCTGCTATGGAAAATAGTATGGAGGATCCTGAAAACATTAAGTATAGAACTATACTATCATAGAACATATAGAACTATGCTATCATGAACACATGATAAACACTGAATTAAAAGGAAACAACACTAACTCCAAAAGATATATCCACCTCATATTTATGGCAGCGTTATTTACAGTAGATAAGATGTGAGAACAGCCTAAGTGCTCATAAATGGGTGAATGACAATAGAATATTAGTAAGCTATAAAAAATGAGGTACTCGTTATTTGCAACACCATAGGTAAACCTTGTAGACTTTATGCTAAGTGAAATCTCAAAGAAAGACAAATACTGTATGATCTTAAATGTATTTAAAACCCCCCCTCAAATTCATAGAAAAAGAGATCAGTTTTTCAGATTTGTGATTACTAGAGACACGTGATGGGTCAGGGTAATTAGAGGAAAAAAATAACCTTCCAGCTATTTGATCAGTAGGAATGGGATATTGAACTTAATGACTATTACTAATTGTGATTTGCTATATATGAAATTTGCTGAAGAGTAGATCTAAGGGTTGTTGTAATTTTCCCCCCTTTTATCTTTCTATATAAGTTGATGGATGCTAATTAAAGTTTTGTAGTAACCACTTCACATTTAGACTTATAATAAGATGGGATTGAATTTGGGTTTGATATACCTTAAATTAAGTTGCACTCAATTCTCTATTGTATTTTGTGGTTATTAAAGAAGAGAATGTGTAAATTTGATGGAATGGGCAGTAAAGCAAATATTGTTCTTTGTATTATAAAAATTATGAGGATGTGTTAAAGACTAATAATTTATGATACATAGAATGCTCTGTTTTCCTTACTTTGAATTCTTATAAATATTTATTCATGTAAACTGCTATCTGGTTTTGTTTCTATTATGTGTTTTAACTTCTGAAGTATGCAAGGATATGAAAGGTTTTTCAAAATGATACGTAGATGTAAATATACAATCAGTGCTGCTAGATATTATTACAAAGAGGACCAAGAACAAGCACAAGTCAAGATCAAATACAATTTAGATCTGGCCAGGCACAGCCTCTATCTGCCTTTCTAAAAGATGAATGAAAGCAAGATGTAGTTTTCATTGTGTTATTGGAAAGAACTTTATTAAAGCTTATGTCAATGACATCTCTTATTCCAGTGCTGAACAAACTAGTTTTTGTGTTACATCTATTTAAATCATTCTTCCGGCCGGGCATGGTGGCGCATCCTATGAGTGGCAGCCTAGGAAACCGCGGCCAGGGCCAGGGATTGGGGTTCGAGTCCCGCCGGGGTACGTAGCGAGACCTAGTCCCCCCAAAATAGCTGGGGGTGGTGGCATGCGCCTGTAACCCCAGCTACCTGGGAAGCTGAGTCTGGGGATTGCTTGAATCTGTGGTACCCCGGGCAACGTGAGCCTGCGGTTCCACGGGAAAAACAGCGAGATCTAGTCTCAAAAAAAAATTTTTTTTTTCATTGTCTTCCTTTGGTTATTTGTTGGTGTTTTCTCAAGTTATTAAACACAATCATATGATTAAAATGATAAGCTTTAAGACAAATAGACTTTTACCTCCCTCTTCATTACATGGCTAAATTTTAACCTCCTCCCTTTCTTTTTTCTTCTCTTATTTTCTCTTATTACCACTCTCTTCTCCTTTTCCCTCCCCCTTAATTCTCGAAATCCTGCTTGCAAGACTGGAGGATTCAGCCTCTTCCTGGTAGCAGGTAGCTGGTAGCAGGCTTACCAGCTGACCACCCCAACCGGAGATCTTTATTTTAAAAAGATTCAGCCATATTTTTTCTTTCCCTTCAGTGAAAATAACTGAATAAGTAAAATTTAAAAAAAAAAAAGCAACAGAAAATCTAAAACTATGATAAAGTTTAGGTCAAGTTTGAGAGCCATGGTATTTGGTCTGTATTATAAATTTTTTTGATATTATGATTTGTCTTTACTGTTAATTCTCCCCCCTTCCTCCTCCACTGTTTAATTCTAACTACTATATCAATACAGTGTAAGGTGTACAAAGCAAATAAGGATATATTTTAAAATGGTTATAAATCTCCATTTTACACTTAGATTATGATTAATTTTTACATTATGCATGCAGATAGGAATTTATTATGCTCTTTGAATTCCATCTAAATTTGTAAATGCTTTTCAAATTTAGTTCTTCCCTACACTAAACTTAAAATCTATTTAATATAATTCTAAAAAGTAGATCTCATAGAGCATAATCGATACATTCATTCTGATACCCTTTCATTTTTTAAAGTATTTTCATTGACTTAGCCAGGATCAGGAAATAGGTCTCTTTCATGTTTGACTATAGCATTTTGTAAGAAGAAGAATTATGAATTATAAAATATTATAATCTAAGAGTACTTAGTACCAATCAATAAAGTTTGGGTTTCATCATACTGGTTGCAGGAATATTCTGAAATGGTGTTCTAAAAATGGAGACCCTTTAAGAGACCTAGGAGAATGGTTACTGACCTATTATTGTCACTGAAAGGACCATGGGCAGTTACTTAATATGAACTCTACTTGTACTAATTGCAAAGTAGGAACTGTGATGCTTTGCCTTCTCTTTGTCACGCTTTTATAGTGTTAGAATACAGAGCATCAAACAGTCTTTCTTATAATAGTTTTCAGACAAAGTAAGCTTATAACCCCTCCTAGTCAAGTATTTATTATTAGAAAATTTTCATAATATTATTAGTAGGAAGGAAAATTAGGTTCTGAACCAAAAGGTGGGTTAAAATTTAGACCTCTCACTTAGGATATGATTGTATAAAACATTCTAAGATTTATGTTTACTAATAAAATTCAAAATCCGATAATGTTTATAAAGCACTTCTAAGCACTGTGTCCAACACACAGCAGCTACTTAATAATTATAGCACGTTTGAATTTTTTTTTTTTGAGGTAAGTTTGACTTTGCTAGACATTTGGGGTAACTACTAGGTATTGATACTCTTATATGGACTCTCTCCCTTCTCTACCTTACTGAAGAAATGACCTCATGTTTTTCCATAAATATTTTTAAGCAGACTGATTTGGGAAACCATGAGTCATGGCTTTTTGAGGGTAACTTTTTAAAATTAAAAAAAAAATTTATATATAAATTTCACATCTTTGTAATCCCAGAGATTCACCCCCCACCTTCTTCACCATTCCCCGTTTTTCCCCCATGCCCTAAGTTGTGTGTTTCAGTTTGGTGGTCAGCTTGTGAAAACATTTTTCCTCATGGCTTTTGTTTATTTTTTCCCTTATATCCCATATATTAGTGAAACCATTCGGTTTCTTTTTCTTTTTGACTTGTTTCTGTTAATATGATTTATTCTAAGTATATCCATGTTATCATAAAATCATCAAATTTGTCATTTTTAATTGATGAGTAATATTCCATTGTGTATATATACCACATTTTTTTCATCCATTCGTCTGTTTTGGGGCATTTGGGTTGCTTCCAAGTTCTTGCAATTATAAATAGTGCTGCAGTAAACATCCGAGCACAGGTGTCCCTTAGTAGAGGGTAACTTTTTTTTTAACCTTAAAAGATTTCCCTTATTATTTTCAGGCTTTGCTGTAAAAAAACTGCATGGTTTTTAGCTTGTTTTTCTGTGTTTGCAGTGATGATTTCAATGTCATTGAGCAACCAGGTACTAGGTTTGTTGAAATAAGCAATTCAGACAATGAAAACCAGTGAGATCTAGTGATCTCTTTATTTTGTGTTGAAAATCTTAGTTTGGGCTCTTTACCTTTCTGCAGTCTCCTTAAATAACTTCACTATGCTTCCAGTGATTGTGTTTCTCAGTCATTAGGTTGAACTGTGCCCTGAACACAGTGTGTTTTCTTATCTCCTTCTGTGCTGATACTTTTTGTTATGAACTTGTCAGTTTACTGGTGTGCTGTACCTTCTTTTCAACAACACTTAGGCCCCCGCCACGTGTGTAGAGTGTCATGGAGCCAAGTTTGAGGTTTAGATATGGGGCCCTTTTGAGATCCCCTTGGTGTGCTATTTGAACTCGGTGATACTTATAACTTGTCCTGGAGAAACCCAGTTGAGAATTCCTAGGATTGTTGTGCTCTCAGCGAGTGCTTTATTCTTGCCCTCTACCAATATTTATTTTACTGAGCATAAAAACTCCTTCAAAATAATGCTAGGGGAATTGATATAAGAAGAAATGAAAAGATAGGAAAAGATAACAAAAAAAAAATACATGTTCATAGAAATGAACCGACAGATGGTTTAGCTCAAGATGAATCCAGTTTAATTATATTTTCTCAGATCCTTCTAGATTTCTCCAATATGACGTTTTAGTAGATAACTGAAAGTAGTTTAAAAAAGTTTTAAAAACATTTTAGTACAATAAAACTTTTATTATTTTTATTTTGATAGACTTAGACTTTTACAACACATTAGATTCATGAAACCACCATGGTAAACAGGATACAGAACAATTTCATCACTTCTTCAAACTCTTCCATACTATCCCTTTGTAGTTAGGCCTTCACACTCCCTGTAGCCCCTGACCTCTGATCTTGAGGTACGTAAAAAATATAGGATGGAATCATATCCACCAGATAATGAGGACTACCCAAAGCTTTAGTTAACTAATCAATGATTGGGGATTTGCCATTTCTCTTACCCCTCTTTTATGATCTCTATATCGGTATGAACTCTAAAGCCAAAAGCAGAAAAAATAAGTTTTCATAATTGAATAGTGACGAGTTGTTTCTCTTTCTAGGTCTATGTGATTCTAAACTTTAAAAGCTTTAAGACCTTAGAACCAGACTTTGCTAGGATAGATTCTTTCTGTCTTCACTAAAAGGTGAATGAATAAATGACTGCAGCTGAGGTGGCTAGGGAAGGATGTCTGGGAAGTGGTCATTAGTGAATTTTTTATTCATAGACTCCTTTCTTGTTATTTTGTGAGTGGCTGCTGAATAAAGCAGTGGCAAGAGTTTGTGCTGCGAGCTAAGGTTTTCAATTTAACTCTTTTTATTTGTTTTGAAACCTTGCAAAGAAGTTGTTCTGTTGACAAGTTCAGGCTACTTTACCTTTCTGACATTCTTTTCTAATTGCACATCTATAGCAAATTTAGAACATGTTTCAGTGATTATGTGTGCCTGTGCATGTTGGAAAGAAAATTCTCTGCAGATTAGACCAGTAGTTTGGGGCAAAAGAAAAGGCTTTGTCAGGTTGTGGTACCTACTTGCATGTGTGTGTTTGTTTAAATTCAGTACTCAGTCAACCCCTGAAAGTGGTTAGACAATGAAACAGAACCGTGATAATGGATCTCTATATACATTTTTAAGTATTTGGAACTTTTTAAAAATTGGGGGAATATTGTCATAAAAGTCAGAGTGATTTTTGTTAGGGAAACTGAATACACTGTATACCATGAGACTAGGAGGGAAGTAGGAAGTTTAAGAGCCCTTATTTTCAAAAGTCTTGCATTTCCGATGCATGAGTTGTCTTCTGCTTGTGGTACAGTACCATGAAGAAAGTGGACTTGAAATCAAAGGCCATCTGCTTGCAGAATACGAGGTAATAAAAGGGATCTGGGGTAGGTGTTTGGAGGAGGGGAACCTGTGGTTAAGATAGAGCCAGGACGTGGAACTAAGATGATTATCATTTACTAGCATTTTCTTGAGGGTATTTGTTTGAATTGATTTCACCTTTTTGTTCCCATAGATCCTGCCTAGCACACTGCTTTGTACAGTTAGGCATTTGGCAAATTCTTGTTCTATTGAACATACATATATTCCCCCCAACCCTCCTCCTTTGGCAGAGCCCTTATGCGCTTAAAGATAAAAAACCTTCATGGATATTTATAAGAATTTTATTTATTTATTTATGTATGTTATGTGTGTATGTATTTGTTTGTTTGTTTGTTTATTTATATCTTTAATCATTTTTAGGTGTACAGTTTTGGGGCATTGTGCATTCAGATAGTTCTACACTCATTACCACCATCAGCTCTTCTCAAGTTGAAACCTTGTAATCAGTGAATTTTAAGCTTATAATTTGTGCTCTGGTATTAATTGAAGAAATAACCATTTCACGTATGTCTTGAGGAACTCATGATCTCTTTGCAGTGATGAAAAGTAGGCAAAACTAGATTTTTCATGACAGCTTTTTAACTTAATGGGAAGTAGGTTGTAATTCTTTGAATTTATAGTTTTCTTTTTCTTCATTTTCCTAAAAAAAAAAAAAAACACCAAAAAATCAAAAAACTGCCAGTAGCCCTTACTTTGTAAAAGTTTTTGCAGTTTCACTTAGAAGGTGTGTATTTTTGTGGTCTTTGTATCACATAAGATATAGGGAAAGCTAAAATTTGCCTTTGATTAGGTATTTCATTTCATTGTCGACTGACTTGAGTCATGCTGGTCTTCATCTACTTCTGAGGGCTTAACTGTCCTTGAAAATATGGTGATTCTATTCTGGTATCAGAGAATTTAAGGTATAGAATATCTTTTTTTCTTTCAGTACCATAATCTTATTTTTTAACTTATACTGGTCTGTTATTAATTTACACCTTTTTAAAAAAAACTTCTAAATAACCATATCTGTAAACAAACAAATGCCAAAAAATAGTTCAGACTGCCTCTCAGTAGAATGAATGCAGTTCATTTTAGTCTGTTAAGTATATGGATCTCCCAGGTTCCCTGATGAAGAGGCTATAGTCACACTGGACTTGTTTCTGTTTGTCTTTCTCAGTAGTCTTTAACATTGGAGAAGAGGGATTTTAACATTGGAGAAGAGGGATATCAGTAGTAGTACTTCACACACATTTTAGGGACATAAACCTTTTGAA
Organism: Uropsilus gracilis; assembly: GCA_004024945.1. Taxonomy (NCBI): domain Eukaryota; kingdom Metazoa; phylum Chordata; class Mammalia; order Eulipotyphla; family Talpidae; genus Uropsilus; species Uropsilus gracilis. The sequence continues at coordinate 58,161 of PVHY01002477.1, forward strand.
AATACAATGAACATGATGAACCTCTTTCCTAGAAAAATTACCATATGGACACATATTTTTCATAAAATTCCAGGGGTATTCTGAATTATATCCATCTATGTATCACTTATAGAACCATCTGTTAGATTTAATAGTATTTTCTGGGGTACTCCTTTGCGGTTTCATCATGATTGTGAAGCGTGCATAGTAGAAAGGGTTGAATAAAATCGTAACTATCTCTGGGTTTAATTTTATACCCTTAGGAAAAATGGATATCACCTACACAAACACATTGAAAAGTGGTTCTGAGTAACCCAGTTTAGATAGTAGATAGATGTTAAAGAATAAATTGAGGTACATTGCATTTTTCTCTTGACAGTGACAACATTAGATAAGGTTGTCTCTCCAAACTTGTTCTGGCTATGACTTCTATGTACTTTTGTCACTTATTTTTTTCTCCCTTATTTTTGTTGGGGAGGGGGGCAAAAAGAGAGAACGAGAGAGAGAGAGAAAGAGAGAGAGTGAGCAAGAGAGAGGAGAGAAAGAGAGAGCGAGAGAGAGCGAGTGAGAGAGCATGCTTGAAGCTTCTAGATCTTATAGGATACAAGCTCTAGAATTTGACAGTGCCTATTACTGTTAGTCAAGGCATGTCACAAAGCCAGTTCGGGTTCAAGAACGTGAAGACATAGCCTCAGTCTCTTGATGGGAGAAACAGTGGCATCATATTGCCAAGGAACATGCACCAAAGAGGCATGACTCATTGGGGACCACTATTATGAACTTATCACCCACCCTGGCTTGAGAACAAGTATTGACCCCTCTGTTTACTTGTCATTTGCACATACTAGCATTATTTGTATCATTCTCAAATCATAGATTCTTTGTAGGAAAATGTTAACATCATTTGCCCATTTTCTGCAAAGTTTAAAACGGAGTAATTTACTTATTTGGGCACTTGTCATCTACAATACATCACACAAAAAAAATGAATGAAAATCAGCAAATGAGGATATTACTGTCAACTGCTCTGCACTATTATTCCTTAATAGAGTATTATCAAAATAGTAACATAGCTTGAATTCTGTAGTGGTATATGATTCTCTGGTTTACAGAGAGTAAGAGTATTGGTGTTCTTTCTTAAATATTAGTAAGTCTCAATTTCTTTCTTTTTTTTAAAGGTTGAAGTAAATACGTATTTAAGCATTAGTGGCCTGATAGAGGTAGACACACCCTGTGTCAGAAACCCTTGTTTTAATTGATAATGGAACAGTGAAATGTCACCAGTTTGTGGCACTGGTATGCCTATTATTGTCAGCCCTGACAGATGTCAGTGATTTAGCATTGTACCCTTTCCTTGACCTAGATTAAGCCTTAGAAACCTTCTTAATGCCATGAAGTAGGGGCCTTCACAAACATTCAGTAAGAATAAACGGTGCATGAGAATGTGTTTTTTATTTTGATTGTAAGAGATTAATTTTACTTTGGAAGAAGTGAAGTCGTCATGATTTTTTTCAGTTGCCACTTTTATGAAAGATCTTTGTGTGGGGGGGGCGAATTATGACTTGCATATTTGCTTTAGTACTGTATCTTTCCTTTTTATTTATTTATTTTTTAATCACCAGAGGTATGTTTCCTTTGGTTTCCATATTCAAAGAAGAGTTTTAATAATGTTTTTATATATTTTAAACTTTTTTTGGTCTGATGGGACTTGAAAACAAGTGGTTATTATCAGTGTATGAGGTTTGGTTAATCCTTTTCTGCAGTTTTCTGATTTATGTGAGTTTGCTGATTTGAATCTTTAGCTTTTGATACATGGTTGTCCTGCTGTACTGCTAGGATTTTGAAACAATACTAAGGAATTTACTGCTTGAAAAGCCTTGTTCGAATTCTAATGTATTCGTGGCAACATCTCTTAAAGCTGTGCATTTCTACAGAGAATGCTTCTTCCATGCAGCCAACAGGATTGACAAATGGCCAGGCTGAACCCCAAAACATTCATCCTTCTTTCCTGCTTTGACCCCATAACCTCTCCTCTGGTTGGCAGTGTGCTGGTGTTGACAGTTCTCCTGGTTCAGCCAAAGGTGAAAGATAATTGCTTGTGGAGTAGTGGCTGGGATGGTATGTGTTTTTGCAGCAGGCACCCCCACCCTAGTCCCCAGGCAAAGCTTTGGATCTGGTGCACATTTCAAAGCATGTGTTAAACTTTATGTGATACTGATTAAAATGGAGGGCTTCAGGGTGAATTGGCAGATCCCCACAACTGCATCTGCCAAATGACATACAGAGAAATGTCTTGCTACAAATGGAAGGGCTGAATTCTGTCTATCTTAGCAGTATGCAGGCCTGCAGATAGAAAGGTGACTCTGAGCATGTATATATATTGTGTGTGGAGCATCCAGAATTCTTCAGCAACTCCTTTGTTCCTGTGGCATTTTAACAGGAGAGGGAGACTTTTTGATTTCCCTTTTTCCTTTAAACAACAACAGCAAAAAGCATATGGAAATAATAGTTTGCATTACCATGTCTTTCAGCTTTCCATTCTGATTGAACATTTATTAAAAACCTAACTTGGACCAAAGACACAGAGGTGCAAGAATTATCTACCTTCTGAAGCTAGATTTCTGGGTCATTTGGATGAATTCTGTGAAGTGTATTCTTGAAGCAAGCAAGCTCTTTACAAAACAGATAAATTTGTAGCTAGAACTTTTAGGTTCAAGCCCTCAGTTTCTTTCTATAAGGAGGTATGTATTTATATCATACATGTATATCAACAAGTCCTCAAAGACATCATAGACAGTGGTATCTCAGTCACATTTTTTTTCAGACATCTTGATCTGCTTTTGTGACAGTGTTAGGATAGTTTTCAGACTTTTGTTAGGAAGTAGAAAAGGTAAGGCATTTAGAGGAGTAAAAAGGGTGAATTTCACACGCTTGCTTAAGAAAAAAAAGGGAAGAAAGAAAATCAAGGAAGAGTTGGAAAACTGCTGGTGGAAAGAGGAGGGTGGCTAGAGAGATCAGCTGGGCCTAGAGAGATCAGTGGCTAGAGAGATGCCTGGGTGAACCAGAAGGAACAGATATAAGATTAGGGATTATAAAATATTGAGTGAGTGTGAATTAGTAGTAAAAAGCACCCATATTTATTTTTGTTTGTAGATTTAAGTAACCCACCAAACAGTAATATTTTTGTCACATTCATCTCCTGCTTCAGACACTGAAGAATCATTTGACCCTTCACTTTGCATGTCCTTTTGTTTTTCGGAAGGGCCCCATAAAAATGGCTTTGAGGACTTGCTATAGGGTTTTGTTTCATTTAAAGATTATACTCCAAGTAGGGAAGCCTACTTTGAGCAACATCATAAGCAAAGGAAAGCACTTTTTACAGCAGATTCTGGTATGGGAAAACAAGCATTTCATTGTTCAGAACTTGCTTTTATAAACTCTTTACAAAAGAAAGTAAGTCTTATACTTACATAGTACAGTTTTACAGGTGAGACTATTGGATCTGTTGTATTTTTAAATATTATCTACTATGTATTCTATTTCTTTGTTAAATCAACTACCTCCCCCTCCTCCATTTCATTCCATTCTTTATTCTTTTGAAACAAGTGTGGAGAATGTGCAGGGAATGCAGAGAAGAAAATACTGGCTGTTTGCCTGCCATTTTGGAGTTTTTACTCAATTTCATACAATTTCTTCTGGTTTTAAAGTTCAGTGTTTCAGTCATGAACATACTTATTTCTAAAGAATATTTTGACTAAAATTTTGTTAAGAATGGTTTGAGGGTGGGATGTTGATAATCTGCTTTTCTCTCTCTTAGTGTCTTGGTTGGGTCAAATAAGATTTGCCTTGAGGATATTGGTATTGACTTCATGTAATAGAAGTTTGAAACCTAAGATTCCACTTAGTTTCCTCTCTTGGGCTTTTGTAGAATATTTTGCAAAGAGAGAAGAACGCAGCTGGAATGTTGTCAGCCACTAAATCTTAATAATGGATGCCACTTCTTTCCAAGGATCATCTTGGAGTCTCAAATGGGTCAGTTGCTAAATGGAAACTTCACCGTATGGAAAAAAGAGGAATATTCTATCCACATCTTTTGTAGTGAAAGTGATAAGAGAGAAATAGGAATATCAGAAAAGGAATTTAGAACTTATTAATAATTACATAGGCATCTCCTTATATTACACATTACTCTAATTTACTATTTACATTTTTAAGTTTGTCTTGGTTTGGAAGTATCTCTGGATTTGAATAGTTGTTTTTTTTTTAAGCCATTCTTTTGTTTTGCATTTTATTGTTTCAATCAACAAATGCCTGTCTGTCATGTATTAAAAACAATTCATTATATCATTATGTCTGATAGTGATATTTTTATGGAAAGAGATAAGCAGGTAAGGGGAAGGTTTATATGTTTCTTTGAGAACTGGGTAAGGTGTTTAGTTCATTAATGTTCTGTAGCTTAAAAATCAAAATGCTGTTATTTTCAAGATTCACTATTTCTTCACATTAGCCGAAACATCAATTTGTTAGAATTTAGATTTACTTTGTATGGTCAGGACTTCTGCTTCTTTGACAGCCTATGTTCTGAAGGTAAATGACTTAGCAAGTAAATGGGAATATAATTTTGTATTTGTCTTTGTTTTTCAAGTCTTGTGTACTGCAAAGCCTTGTACAATAACAGGCACTGCAATAGTGCTCCATTTTTTGGAAAAAGAAATACTTCAAACTTCAAGATCCTTTCATGTGTTATAAATTTACACATTACATCGAAAGTGGCTTTGGATGCTTTTCCTATTTTTGTTACATTTGACATCATTGAAAAACCAATTCATTTTTAGCGAGCTTGATAGATATTTCATCACTGATATTTCCAGTGATGACTGAAAAGTTTCAAACCATCTAGTCTTTTGGTTGACACTTGCAATTTTTATCTTATTTTATATTAGGCGGATTGAGATGAATTTGTTGAATCCCGTGGTTTCAGATTTCGTCTTTATATGTATATGTGCATGTATTCTGTTGGTTCAGCACCTTCATGGTCTATTAGTGCTATCTATATATCAAACAAGACTTATGGAGTAGATCCAGCAGGTGGATGGTTATCCAGTTCCACAGTGGTAGAAGGTCAAACCCTGTTGTCTTTGTGATTGATGGTGGGACTTGAACTTCATTAGGAAGGTAGTCAGGAAGGGAAATAGATACAAGAGGAAGGACATGTTGGAACACACATGGGCTGAAGCCCAGGGGAGTTGTTGGACACCCAGGGATGTCGTTGATATTGGTTCTTCTGCCTGTGATTTTGGTCAGGTGCAGAAACTGGAAGAGAAACTGGCACCCTTCATCCTGAAACTAGACATATGCCTGGCCCAAGAGAAAGATGATCCAGTGGAAGGTGGCGTATTTGCAGACCTGCCTGCTTCCTCATACCAACAAATTTTGTTAGCTACAAAATAGCTGCTGCCTCATTTCTATCCTCTCAATTCTTGTGCCTCCCTGTATGTGGAAACATGCAAGTAGTGGAATTGTGATGAAAGTAGTTTGGCCTAGTCCCAATGACATATCAGAACTATGTGTTTGGGATCCCAGGGCAGTTACAAACCATAACTCTATAGCAGGAGTTGGAACTATCGGTGGGTGGACCACCTGTTTTTGTAAATAAAGTTTAGTTGGAACACAGGCATACTCATTTGTTTACGTATTGTCCTGTCAACGCAAAGATGAATAGTTGGAATAACAATTTATGGCCTTATATGCAGTTATTTGATCCTAATATATTTATTCTTTGGCCCTTTAAAAGCAAGTTTAGTAATTCTCATTCTGTAGGAACTACCATATTCTTTGGATCCCAGGGACTCATATCTAGAATACCCCTTAGTAGCTCTAGAACATTGTATTTATCCCTAGGAAGCCTCGCTAGTTTATATTTCCTTTTTGCAAGATTTCCTGTTAAAATTTTATCTTACTTTACCCATAGGCTTCTATGTTTTTTGATATATTAACCAGAAATAGAATAAGAGTAATTTATAAAATGATAGTGATTGACTTATTCAGAGTGCTTAAAATCCAGTCTCATATATATTCATCATTTTTCCCCCTAAGCTTTGTAGATGAATTCTATTGTGTATTAATTTTTTACCTTTTAAATTTGATCCCTACTTTTATAGCTAAGATAGATGTCATCAACAGGATGGCTTAAAACACACAAAAATCCACCTCTCACAGTTCTAAGGGTAGAATTCTGAAATTTCGGTGAGGTATGGGGTTGATTTCTTCTTGTGGTCTTGAAGTCAGTGCCATGCTTTCCTCCCATTGCTGGTAGTTGCCAGCAATTGTTGCTGTACCTTAGTTTGTGGTAGCACAACTCCAATTTCTAGCTCCTGCATCATATGACATTCTCCCTATTTACATGTGTCCTTTCTCTGTTCTTGTAAGCATGTCAATTAGACCGCATTAAAGCTAATGGTCTAATCTTTACTAGGTTACATCTGGGAAGATCCCATTTCCATTAAGGACACTTTAAAAAAAAAACACGTCCCGAAACTTAAGACTTCAACATGTTTTTTTGAGGGGTACAGTTTAACTCACAACAGTAGAATTTAAGTTGAACAAGTACCTGGTGTGCTTTTCCCAGCAATTTTTCCCTGTATTGACATGCCAGGAAAAATATGGAAATGACCTCTAAACATGAAATCTTTAGTGTAAAAAAATACTTTAATGTAAAAAAAAATTAATTGGACACATATAATAGGCTGTATTGTCAGAAACTCAGACTAATACTATGTGCTCAAAGTTGTCAAATAATTTAGGGGGATTGATCTATAACTTGTCTCTAATGTTTGTCAAGTTGTGTCTAACTGCAGTCAAAAGTCAATGTCAGTTTTTTGTGAGACTATTAAATAGAAGAAATTATATTGGATCCTGTCAAAGGATACTGGAAGATGGTCTCTTGAGAACTGTCAGCAAAGGTGAATTGACATATGATTATCACTTGAACATAGCACTTAGCTGTCTTTGCTACTTCTGGTGCGTTATGGACCCCTTGGGGAAGAAGGAAAACCCTGTGCCCAGTGGTGGATACTTAAATTGGGCTAAGGTGATGAGAATGCAAGGAGATACAGTGGCAGCCCTAGTAGAAACAAGAATGTAGTTGTAGGTGCTGACACAGTTGGCCACATTTTACCGTAGGACCTGAGTATTGGAAAGGGTCACTGATTGACCATTGTGAACTAGTCTTCTGGCTTAATTCTAATCTAAGCTTGTCCAGTTTTGTGTTCTCTATTCCCTTTCAAAGAAATGTACAAGTTACTAGTGTGATGCAAGTCAGGGTGCCCTGGGCTCCCCTAACTGCTTACCCCATAGGTCCTCTATGGGGTAAGTCAGGGTGCCCTGAGCTCCCCTCACTGCTTACCCCATAGGTCCTCTACTTTCCAGTTCCAAAATTTTGTTGCTGTTGGTTCTTTTGTACTCTTTGATTTTGTAGGTTTACAAAAGGCTGTTTAGTTTAGTGGCATTTTGAGGGAAGAGTCCAGCTCAGTGCATGTGTTCAATTTGCTGTCTTGAATGTGAAGTCATAGAATTTAGTTTTCACAAAAGAAAACATATTTAACAGAAGACTTCACCACCAACGGTAGTGAATAATGGTAGTTGTGATTAGTGCCCCAGTAATTAACAGTTTGTAGGTTTATGTATTTCTGAGTATTTGAGGAAAAACATTTTGACTAATTATTTCTTTTAGGTCATTTATAAAAGACTGTTAAGTGAGATGCAGAAATAAGTTTGGGGAAGAAACTAAAGATCTTTTGATTTTAGTATGAATGGATTATGTATGCTAAGTAATTTTTGACATATATGTGCTATTTATATAGTATAGTCTTTTGAAATGGGAAAGAATAATACTATAGAAAGAATATTATTTACTATTGACATGAGCACTTCATGGTCACTGACATAAATCAATTAGAAAGTTTGATTAATTTTGTGATGTGGTAAATAAAAAATTCAGAATCTTACGGTTACACAGATGTCTCAGAACAGAACACAAATCCTTCATATTTGAAACCTGGATTTTTTTCCCCCTCACACTTCTCCTTGGCAGAAAAGTCTGGACTTTGGTTATAAACTGTTTTTGCATCAGTGGGATTATCAGATCCTATTTGTACTACAGCACCTATTGGAAATAGTAATTTTCCTCTGAGAGTGCCTTTCTCCTACCACCACATGGTATTGTCTTTTTTATTCTGTCTTAAACCTTATAACTCAGTGTATGTGTGGCATATTTTTAAGTTACAGAATTCTGTGGGTGGTTTTTCTTTTATGACTCTTTTGCCTCTTAGACTAAAAAGTCTCAGTCTATCCAAGGAAATCCACTTTCTAAAACTCTAGACTTCATCTCTGATGGAACTTAAAAGAAAAACTCTTGGCTGAGCCTGAATGCTGAGAACCAGCTAAGTGGTTTTCTCTGTCTGGAGAAAATTGGAAAAAGGGAATTATTAAGCCTAGCAAATGTAGTTGTTGATGGAAATGCTGACAGACTGGTCCTGCTTTGTGCCACTGTTGTGAGAAGTCAATCAATATTAGATGTATTGTCAGAGCTGCTGCTTATGTACAAGTTGTGTCTTGTAGACCTTGTCACACATAAATAAACTCCTTCAAAAAATGTTAAGTGATTTCCATAAAAAACATTTATTCTGTTCTCCTCCTTAAGCCAAATTCTTATTGTTTACGACTTCCTGTACCCAACAGTTCCTGATTGTCTCAAAAAGCAAAACATGTCCTGTGTGGATTAAGCTGCTGAAATGCCTTTCAGGCATTGTTTATGAGTCTGCGCTCTTTATTTTCAGAGAGAAAGCGAATACTTTAATGTCTTCCATATTCCATAAATCTGTCCCATGCTACAATTGAAAGCTGTGTGTGTTTTTGTTAGAAGGTACTTCTGGTTGTACTTAGAGAAGAAAAGCTGCCTAAGAATGTTAGTGAATATTTGGGTGGTGGTGGCAGACGCCCCTACAGGGGATTTGTATGGGTTGAAAGTGCTGTTGGCTTTTTGGCTCTTGAAGTAGTCACCAATGGTGCTGTTACAGTTAGTTTTAGAGTAGTCACTCTTCCATTGCTTTTCATGAGTGAGTTTCCTGTTTGGCTTATCCTTTGGGATCACTCTTCCTCCAGACAAGTTTGCTGACTTACCGTTTCTGACGCCACAATAAGGTGGTGCCATCCCTGCCTAGTGGTCTGAGCAGAGGGAAATTAACTTAGCTTGTCACAAATGCAGCTATCTCCAGAGATGGAGCAAAAAGTCTTTTGAGTTGGAGTTCAAAGCTTACTTTAATATTTTACTTTGTAAAATTTCTAACATATAGGGGCAAAGGTGAAAGAATTAACATCAACATGCTTATCCACCACTTAGATGTCCAGTGAATATTACTGCCACACTTACTATGTCATTTAACTTTCCATCTATCATCCATCAACCATCATATCTTTTATATGCATTTCAAAGTTTGAAACAGCAATGTATTTTATTTCTTACCATTTTAGCAAGTATAACATTGGCTAGAATTCAGTATTTATTTATTTGGTTTTTTGTTTAGTAAAATTTTAGATAGCATGATACGTACGAATAGAAAGTGAGTTTTTAACAAATGTATACACCTGCACCTGTTTAGCCACAACTACTATCAAGATATAGAACATTACCACCCCAGAAAGTTTTCTCCTGACCCTGTGTATTCCTATTCCTCTATACCCTTCCCAGAAGTCATCATTTTTTTCCCACCATAGATTAGTTTTGCTTGTAAAATTTTATGTAAATGAAATCATACAGTATGTACTCATTACGATTTCTTTCATCAGTATGATTCTGAAATACATATGTATTATTACATGTTTTAGTAGTACATTCTTCTTTGTTGCTAAGTTTTATTCTTTTATATGAATTTAACAGTTCATTCATTCTTTTATTAATGGGCATTTCAGATGTTTCAGTTTTGGTTATTATGGGTAGAATTTATTATTAACATCCTTGTGTAAGTCTTTTTGTGAACTTATATTTTCTTAAGTAAATATACCTAGAAGTGGAATTCTGGGTCAGAATTTTATGCAGTGCTGTCAAACTTTTTTGCAAAGTGGTTGTACCATTTTATATTCTTGTTGTCAGTACATGAATATTTCAATTACTCCAGAACCTTGCCTGCATTTGTTATCAGTCTTTTAAAATTTGGTCATTCTAGTGGGGTGTGTAGTGTTATCTCACTGATCAACACTTATTTTTGGCTTAGTGTGGGAAATGAGGATTAAGAAATAGAAGGGAATTTTATGAAAACAAATTGTAATAGCCCAGAGAGTGAGTTTTCTATCTCATTTATCAGACAAGGCTGAAGCAATGAATGAAGAGGCACAAAGTGGGACACAAAGGTGAAGTGACAAGGCAAATTGCAAAGGACCTGAGGACTGACGTCACTTCAGGAATTTGGGAAGAAGAATAATAGCTGACTTGGAAGCTTAAATTTAGTACATCACCCCCCATACAAAAAGGCTTTTATTGTTTTGATATCTGCAGGAATTGTCATTATTAAAAATTTCATGTTATATATAAAGGTGTGTAAAATCAGGAATGTGAAAATCACATGTATCATTTCCCACAGATAACCTTATGGTTATATATTTTTATCTATGGATATATGAAATTCATTGATTATATGTATGTTCCAGGTTATGCATATTTACAAAAATTGATTTGAGTTAAATTATAAATATTATAAATTATAAATTGTAGTCTTTTATATCCATAACCAAATAACTTCAAACAACAGTATTTGCTAACTTAGTCACCAGATGACTTAAGTCTCTTAGAATTATAAAATGAGTGAATAGTGGCTCTTTCCCTGTGCCTTCTCTTTTCTGTGGTTGTCTTATGGTTTGTATGCTAGTCTGTCTTCTCTCCTTTCAAAATTACTCTAAAACTGGTTTTCTTTCAAGAAACTTCTTAATGAATTTCTTATAGAAGTTGAGATTTCTTAAAGCAAGCACAAAGGTAAGAAGAGCTAGCAAATATAACATAAAAATATGCAAAGAAAAATTTGTATAGGCATCTGTACACATTGAATCTTAACCACTGTCTGCATTTTTATCTGTTTTAAATTGTGATTTTCAACTCCAGGGATCTTGTTTCTTGAATAAATAATAAGTTAATCTATCCATTTGTGAAAAGGAATCTTAGTGAGAAAGAGCAGATGGCTGTAGCCATTGTGTTTCTTAACCAGCTGGGAAGGGATAGTATTTTCAAATGTTATTTCCATTGTGTTTAATACAGCTGAAGGGCCTTTTTTCAGCACCTTTTTATTTGGCCATGTGTTTTGCCCAACTCAGGGTGAGAAAGGGAATGCTGGTCAAGACTTTGATTATAGGAATTAAGAAGGTGTTGTGACTAGCTACATTAAAAGCCTTCTCAGATTGAATTATTTACTTTTTTAAAAGTCTGGTTCGAAGTCACTTTATGAACTGAAAAATTAGGCTATCCTTCTATTTTATGGCTGTGGAGTGAAGGGACTTTGAGAGTTGTCATTTTATATGGTGGATGCCCTAGGCAGCAAAACGATTTTCTATTCTCAATATAGTTTTTAAACAAATTAAGACCACAGTTTTGTTGTGACTGGTGTATTTCAGGAAATCCATGAACATGTGTTCAGGGGAATCCCCCCCCCCTTTTTTTTTTTTTTACCAAATTATGCTGTCATCTACTTTCTGGGATCTTTCTGGGAGCATGGAGCTAGTTTTTAACAACCAGAACTTGTATGGATAACGTTTCATAAACTTGACTGAAAATACAGATTTGATTTCATATTGGCCCTCTGTGTTTGATTGATCTTTCATTTGCTTCTAGGCAGATTATCCTAGGTGTGTACATATGTCAGAACTTCTTGTCAAGAGATTAATTTTGTCAACACTAATTGAAAACATATAGGATATGTTTTATGTTTGGGATTCAAAAATTTATGACAAGCTTCTAAGAAGCTTAGTTATGATAAGCCTATAAGAGGCTTAGAACCTAATAAGCATGAATGACTTATCAGTGATTCTAGTATGAGATCAGAGTGGAGGTTGTATGTAGAGTTTTGTGTGCTCAGAGACTGCTGTATCATACTGAGGAAAGTTTCTGTATGACTATGAGTTTGACTGTTTAACTAAGGATGAAATCCTATTCTAGGCAGACAGAATATTGTGTTCTAGGGATTGAAGGTTTGTATTCAGAGACCTACATTGAGGGAAGGTTTTATTTGTGAAAGTGTGTTGAGATAAGAACTAAGAGGTATGCGGTAATCAAATAATGAACTTTAATAACTTAAAGGAATGAAAACTTTATTCTTAAAGCTAGTGTTGAAGATTTTAAGGAAGGCATTGACTTGTCAAAGTTATGTGTATAAAAAGTCGCATACAACACCTCCTTCCTCTCCATCTTCTCCCAGCAATTAGAGAATAAATTAAAGGATGATCAGCCTAGATGCAGGGTGCCTACACTGAGGATCAATAACAAACTAAAGGTGAAAACCTGACCTTTTCCCATTTGTTTGTTTCTGTCTTCTTTTCTATAATTGGCCTGATGTAAGAGAGTGGTAAGATAAAAGGGGGAGGGAATAAAGTTGCTACTTGAAAAAGAATAGTAACAATAATGACTAAGATTTGAGAAAACTTGTTTGTCAGACATTGTCCTACTAAACACTTGACATGAATTATCTCATTATTCTTTTTTCTTTACAACTGGAAACAGTATTATAATTATCCTCATATTTTATTTTGCAAATGAGGAAACTGAGACAAAGAGATTAAAGATTACTTGCCTGAGGTCACATATGAGTTGCAGAGCCAGAATTTGAACTTGGGCATTCATGTTCTAGAGCACATGGTTTATTTGGAAATAATTTTGGACTTAAAGTTGCAGAACTAATATAAATAAATCCATACACACTTTATTCAGATCCCCCACATGTGAACATTTTATTGTATTTTTTTCCTCCTTCTATATATCATTATGTGTATTAATATTTTTACAAATGGTTGAGAGTCATAGACCTTAAAACAATACATTCTCTTTCTTAATTGCATTAGCAAAATTGGGAACTTAATATTCATATTATCCAATATGAAAAAAAACCTCATGAAATTTTATAGAAGGAAAACTTTGTTTTGGTCCAGCATCTAATCCAGGGGCACCTCTTCAAAGCTTGGGCTCTCTCTCATGGGCTGGTGGCCATCAACTGTCCACTGGAACATTTGCTAACTGAACAATTCATTTTTCTTTTGAAATCTTGTATAGCCATTTCTATCAGCTTTACAGTTTGAATAATTTCATGGTTCTTTTTTTCTCTTTTTCAGTATTTTTCACCAGTTGTAATGATACATTTTACTTTTTCTGTCACTTCTTCCAAGTTCATTTTATAGCGTTTATACCATGTTTTATACCATGCTTATTACCAATTTTTTTGAATGTTAGAAATGCTAGTCTTTCTCCCAAGCTTCCTTTCTTCTCTTGCTGAAAAATATACTCTTCAAAACATAATCTTGATGGATTTTTAACTAAGAGACTTATATTTTCGTAGTGTATCTTAAACTTATTATTTTTTAAGAACCAAATTTCTTAATCTTGGATCCATGCTATAAGAAATCCACTAGCCCTTTGAAGTTATAGACAGTATTAATGTATTTACATGTATTTCTGGAGGATACACACCTTCCATGACGGCTTAAAGGTAGTTGATAAGCGAGAATAATTGTTAGCTTCTGGAAGAGAAAGATTACATCTTGAACTATTTTTTGTGTCCCATGAAATCCTAGTAAGCAGCATAGTGGTAAGTCTTAGGATTTTTAGTTATATGAACTTGTTGAAAATTCACATTGTGCACCAATTTGATATGTGCACACTCATGTTAATATATCTACATTCCTTATTTATATAGAATGCTTTTGTGTATGTTTTAACTATTAACCTTCTTTAGTTCTTCAATAAGCAACTCTATTCCTTTCCCCTTGCCACCTACCTCTTCCAGGGGACCTGTGCTAATCTAATCCCACTGTTTCACTACTGGGCAGTGAAATTAGATTGTACACTAGTGGCAGCAGCATTTATAGGCATTGAAACAGAAATTGGTAATTGTGCTACAAATGCTTGGCAAGCCACATTTCATGACTAGCTTTGAAAGAAAAATCAAAAGTGTGAACAGCTGTTGGTGCATTGCATTTGCATTTCTGAAATTTCAAGTGAAGATAAAACACTAGCAGCTGTGATAGATAGATTCCTGCATTTGACCTAGTGCCTCAGGGTGTGCAATGCATTGATGTTGTCAGGCTGTCAGGGTTCTGGTGAGAACTGTGAGGAGAGGGAAAACCTCAGGGATGAAAACAGCTTTGTTATTCCTTTAAGTTTTTGCTCTTTTTTTTTTTTTTTAAATTATAGGCAGTACTACTGGAATCCAGTAATTCCTATAGACTCTAGTAATCTATAGAAATTCTGGTAGTTGATTATTCTTAGACCATGTATGTCTTAAAAATATTTGAGTAGTTATTTCTCTCATGGACTGGCCATCTTTTTATTTTGTCTATTCTGAGTTGTATGTATTCAAGGCTCTAATTCTGCCAATGAATGTGTTTGGGTTTGCTCTGCTGTCTTCACTTAAGGCACCATTGAGGAATTCTTTTATGAGATCCAAATGCTGGAGGGCAGAGTTAAACTATATTGATGAAATTATTTTAAGTCCCCCTCATAATATTTATTAATAATTATTATTTTCTTTCTCCCTTAGGATTTATAAAATAAACTGTCAGGAATACACCAAATATATTGTTTGACTTTCAACTCTACTAAAGCTCCCTTGCAAGGCTTTGGAGAGGGTCCAGATAAAAGTATTAAACGGGATTAAAAGTGTGAAGAGTAGACTGGGAAGAGGTGTTGAGTGCTTGAAGCTGTAGAAGAAAGAGTTGGGGAGGGGCTGGAAAGGATCAGTCTTTGGGGTTTTGAGCAACTGTTTCTTATACATTTTGAGGTATGTATTAATGTATTACTGTTGTGCACTCATTCTTCCTACCCTGTCAAACTACAGGAATGAAAGTCTAGGGTTTATGTCCTGTCAGCTGAGAATTAGGTCAGAGTTTAAGACTGGATGGATACTGAAACTCAGAAATACATTCTTAGAGTTAGAAAATTATTGGCCCACTGATCTAATTAAGAAAGGTAAATTAATGTTTTGCCTGAAATGAATTTATATCACAAGATCCTTTAAGACTGTTTAGACCCAGATTTCTGTGTATTTGATATCATTTGACATAAAACTTAGTGGGACATACAATAGGAAAGATAAGCTACTTGACATTTTCTTGTTTCTGGATGTTTGGGTCCTAGACATCACTTTGATGTATCAAAAGGTGTGTAAACCCAGAACTTCTGTAGTTTGATTGATTGATTTCGATATAAATTCCTTTCTTGCTTGAGAACCAAAACAGTTATGTAGTCAGTGGTGGTACTTTTTTAGCTGTTTAGGGGCCAGGAAGATCTTGTAATCTAAGTAATTTATCAAGAAAACCGTTGAGATTTGATTACATAAGGATGATTTTTCTTGTCTTCTTTTAGTGAGGCCCATTGCCTCTGTTTTGGGAATAATGTTTGGTGATTGCCCCTCCACTCTCAGCCACTAGACCCGTTAATCTTATTGAAGACTTCACATTTTATATGCAGTCTGTGCAGGTAGCCAGATGCCATATGCTGTTAATTTCTGATTTCATGAAGGCCAGATCATACAGCTGGAAATGATTGAAGGAAAAAGCATGTTCTTTTGTTGAACAAGACAAAGCCTATTGTGTATTCTGCTTCTGATGCTTAAAAGATGAATTTTTTTTTCTTACTGCATAGTATGTAAGGCTAAAAGTTTTGAACTCTTCACTTTAGAAATTACTTTTCCAGACAAAAGAGCAAAACAATGTTTGTTTAAATTGTTCTCTGGAACATGACTGGTAGTGTTTACAACATTTCTATGACATTTTGGTCCAGCGGGGAGTACTTGGAGAGGTATTTAAAGTGCTTTTCACTAAATCAGATGCTTTGTAGTGTTTGAACGTTTTTAAAAAAATCATTTGAAAGGTTGAGTTGAGAGATAGAAAATGGCCAGGGCATTCTCTAAAGACTGAGAATGACTTATCATAAGCAAAACTGATCTTTTTTCATGGAAAGATCCAAAACCTACTTCTTTTTAAACTCTAACAGGATGCATGCATAGTAAGTCAGAACTTTGTCTATTCTTGTCAGCCTTTTCTGCTCCTATTCCTCCTTGGCCTTGTCCTCCTTCTGGTTCTCCTTGTTGTCATCAACCTTCTCCTCCCCCTATAATTCCATACCAGACAAAGCTATAACGTGATTCAGGGACATATCAGCAGAGCTTGGAAGAAAGCATCACAGAAGTGTCTGTGTTGAGTCAAAGATGGAGTCTACATAGAAAACGTGGTGTTCTGTACATTGTTTTTTCTGACCCTGATGTTTGACATGCCATTTCAAGACATGCAACTGCTTGAGGCAACCCAAGGGGATGGTATGAGTCATAAAATTCTGCAGCTTAAATGTTCAAGTAATTGATCCAGTTTACACAATTTTGTAAAGAAATTCTTGTTTTTAATCATTGTTTATAGGGGATTCTATTAAATGACATCAAACTGATAAGATGTTTAAATGATGCATTGAATTTGGAAGAGATCTTGTTCAGCCTTTTCTGTATTTTTAAAAAGTCAGCTTGGAGATTAAGTGTATTAGGAAGATGTGATACAACACACACACACACACACACACACATACACTCACACTATGATGAAATACTACTTGGCTATGAAAAATGATAATATCTTGACTTGGGAATGAAAAATGATGATATCTTGACTTGGGACAACATGGATGGAACTGGAGGGGATTATGCTAAATAAGTGACAAGAAAAAAGACAAAAAATAGATGTTTTTTGTCACTTATTTGTGGAATATGAACCAAAACAAAGGGTCAGCTAAAACTAAACTAATAACAAATCCTAGAACTCTGACTGTAGAATTGCAGCTACCAGAGAGGGAGTGAGGTGGGGGAGAGCAGAACGTGAAAGGGGCACAATCAACTATGGTGAAGGCTTTGAGTGTCTTGATAGAGGGTTTGGTGTGGTAACATATGCCTGAAAGGTGTACTCCTGTATCTTTAAATCATACACAATTTTGTAAACCAATATTATCTCAAAAATAATCAGCTTTGGAAATTTTAAAAAATTCAAAGAACAAATTAGTGATAGGTCCCGATCATTCACATATATATATGTGTGTGTGTGTGTGTGTGTGTGTGTATATATATCATATATATGTATTCATATATATATATCACTGGCTCTTTGAACTTTTATATATAAACTATATAGTATACTGTATAGTATAAATATATAGTATATATATTTATATATAGTTTAATACTATATATATATATAGTGTTTATCAATAACGGTTGGATTGTACTGTGTTGCTAAATACCTGTATAAACCATGGTGGAGCAAGGGATTTTGGTTGTGTTTGTTTTGGGTGGTGTATGAAGAAACTTAACCTGATTTTGAAGAAGGGGTATGCACTGTGGTTGACAACAACCTAAAGATAAGAAAAGAATATATTTAGGAAGCATTGAAGCATCACCATTAGTATCTTTAGTAATGTGCATCGGGCAACTTAGTTCAGCTGATGCTGCCTACTCTTTAGACTTTGTAAGCTTAAATAGGTAAACATCATTAATATTTTTCTCAGTAAATTACACAGATTTTAAAAAGGTTTGTGAGTTGTTACTATTGGTTTGATATAAATGTTTGACACAAATGGACATTTGTATAAATGTATCTTATATTAATAGTATGAGATCATGAAAAGTATGTGTCTGTTGGAAGTTTGAATAGCACTAGTTCCAAGACCATTGGTTCATAAAATACTTTGTGTAAGCGATTGTACTTTGAATCTGAGAGAATACAGAAGGCAGGGGGGCCTGATCTTCTGTGAAAGACACAAGACTCTCAGTAACAGAGCAGAATGAGAATGAGAGAACTCTCAGAAGGAAATTGGGGATATGCTTGATTGGCAGAAGCAGAGAAGACTAAGCTGTGTAAATAAGTGGCATAAACTGGGCCTCCTAGTAGTGTTCACAGAAATACAAAAATCATGAATTCTTAACATAAAGTAGTAAAAGAAACAGGTGAAATCATAGAAACTAGTCTTTTTGCCAAAGTAAAACTCTCCCTTCAGTATTTATTCTAATTGAAGGGATGCTTTAAGTGTAAATAAAGCTCTTTTGGCCAAATAATAAATATTTATAATTTGCTATGCATTGGATACTGTTCTATGAATGCTATAGAAAAAAGTGTGAAGGATATATGGTCTTTCTGCTAATGGGGCTTCCTGTTTAATTGAGGATTGGTGTGAAGAAAGGGTTTTAAAATACATGGCTATAATTGTGATAAGAATTGTTTTTCTTTTAGTGATAGAAATTCAACTCAAATTACTTCTACTAAATACAGGAAATTTACTGGTGTACATGATTGAAAGTTCCAGAATGGATCCACAGATGGATCTAAGTGCTAATTATGTCTACTTTCCTATGTGATTGCTTCATTCTTAAGGAGAATTTTTCTATAAAGGGACAAAGCTGCTGGCACCACGAGGCTTACATAGTATTTGACATTAGCCACACACTTTTCCATATAACTGCAACAAGTCTAGGAAAGGAAGCAGCTTGAATCATATGCTCAGTTATATACTAAGACCAGCGAATAGGGTTCTCTGACTTACCAGGATCTTATGGTGTGGTGAGGAAGGCAGAGCATGTTACTGCGAACCATATTCATTCATTAATTCATTCACTCATTCATTCACTGAAGGTCAATATTTTATACTCTCAACTGTTGAACTCAATCACTGATGGGTTTGCCTGGGCATTGATGTATTCTAAGTTTGCTAACTGATTCAACATGTGCGCAGATGTCAGAAATTCTCATGAGTCTTGAGACTTAGTGTAAAGACTTAACTTTTGGGTGAGAAGGAAATCACTGGAGGATTTTGACAACGTAAGTGGATATATATATCCTGAGGATATATTACTCTCAGTTTTATCTGAAATATTGACAAAGAGGGTGAAAGTGGAATTAGACCAGTTAGGAGACAATTTTAATAATATAGCTATAAGGAGGAGTGTAACTTAGACCAGGCTATAGTGACAAAAAAGAATTACACTTAGGATTTATTATTTTTTGAGTGTAGAACCAATAAGGTCTATAGGATTAAGTGGGTTATAGGAGAAAGAGAGATCAAGAAAGACTTAGAGTCGCTAAAAGAAATTCTCCAAGATTGGAAAAAAATGTGGGTGGAGAAGGTTTTGGTGAGAGAGAACAGATTAGGGGAGGAAGTTTGATTTTGGATATGTTAACTTTGAGATATCTGTAAGATACTCGAGTAGAGTTGTTAGGTAGAGTGATTCAATTTATGAACCGGGGTTCAGAGGAGAGGCCTAAACTGATAATGTAATTTTGAAACTCATCATAGAATGGGATGGAATAAGTAGAGAGTTAAGAGTAAATGTAGATTAAAAAAAAGGGGTCCAAGGATCAAGCACAGGAATCTTTCCAACACTGAGAAGATGAGGAAAGGAAGTATAGCTAACAGAAAAAATATAGAATAGCATTCAGTGAAAGAGAGCCAGCAGAGAAAGGTTGTTCCAGATACTTTTATAATGAGCATATTTTTTTCACTATGAAGGAGAGAGGAAGTTCCTGGAGAAAGAAAGATTGTTGGGAAAATGATAGTATCATATGATAAAAGATCATGAATACCTCTCTGAGGAATTTGGACTTTTTCCTGTCAGCCTTATCAAATATTTATGAACAGCAGAGGGGCATGATCAAGTTTGTGTTTTAGGAACTTACTGGTAAGCCGTGTGATGGCCAGATTAAACAAAAGGGGATCTAAATGAGAGACGATTACAGAACATCAAGGGAGAGATGATATTGTCTAAGGTACTGGTCCAACCTTGTCATATCTAATACTGGTTTCTATAAGGAACATTTTGTAATGTCCCCCTCTACATTCCTGAAATGAACTGGTCCAACCTTGTCATATCTAATACTGGTTTCTATAAGGAACATTTTGTAATGTCCCCCTCTACATTCCTGAAATGAAGTTATAGATAATACAATCTACCTATGTACATAATTTATAAAATAATATAATGACTTTTGTTATAGTAAAAATGGAATGAAAGCAAAGTTATTTATGGTAAAATACTATAAAATCTGTTGCATTAAGATGCAATTTGTTAACATACAGTATTATCATTACAGCCTACTCAGGTGTCTGTTTATGAATCTGAAGCAGATTCATTTAAAACCAGTGTTGAATATATATAATTTCTATAAATGTGGGACCAGAAAGTAGAACTGAGCCAATGTTAAAAAAAATAATGCTTATGAAGCATCATATCCCAGTGGGTTTCCTATCAGACATCTCCCTGTTGGTCTTTTCTGCTCTCTAACCCAGAGATAGCATTTAATAATTGGGAACGGAGTGTATAAAATGTAGAGGCATTAGTCTGGAGAATCTGTGAGAAGATCTTTGCTTCAGGATGTTTGTTCTCTTTCTTTTTTTATTTTTTAATTCCTGCAATCTGAAAATGTGTTCCTATTTTAAGGTCTGCTGTATTTTATTTTTGTAAAATCACATGAGTGCCATACATATTTGTAAAATTATTGCTTATGAGTTATATAAAATATTATTTACAGATTGGTACAACTATTCTTTTAAATAGTCTGTGTAGGTAATGATACATTTATTTAAATAGTGTTAATCCTTTACCTTTTTTTGGGCTCTGAAGCATATAAGAACAAAGTGATAAAAATGGTCCACCTGCCCTTACAAATCGGAATAATTTCTTTAACTTTATTATTCCCCCCTAATTAAAAAAAAATCAGATGGACTCAACTAGATTGGATAACAGTTATATTTTGAGTTAAGGAACTTTATAAAGTTTGGATGAGAAATTTATCCTTGCCTGTAGCTTGATTCAAAATTTTTTTAACCAAATTCTTTACAGAGAAGTTTTTAACATTAGTGAAGTCCAATTTATCAGATTAATAATTCTTTGCTTAATCCTAGTCTACAAAAATTTCTTCCATGAAACATAAGATGTAAGGTTAAGGTCAAAGTTTTTTTCCTGTTTTTTGAGCATGAAAATGTCCAGTTGTTCCAGTACAACTTGAGGTAAAGACTATCTTTTCAGAACCGTATTGCCTCTGTATATTTGTAAAACACCGCACTGATAAATCCGTGTCTGTCTTTCTTTTCATTAGTGTATATGTCAACCCCTTAACCAATAATGCACTGTCTTATTTGGCTGCCTTAATCCCAAAGTAAGTCTTAAAATTAGATTGTATAATTCCTCTCACTTGTTCTTTCTACATACTATTTTTAATTTTCTCATTTCTTTAGATTTCAACATAAATTTAGAATTTGCTTGTCTAGACCTACAAAAATCCTGGTAGGATTTTAGTTGTAATTGAATTAAACTACTGGTTCAACTTGGGGAGATTTGATATCATTATTATGTTGGGTCTTCTAATTCATGAATATGGTATATCTCTGCATTTATTTAGGTCACCTTTTATTTCTTTCATTAATATTTTATAAATTTTCCACTTATATATTCTGTTTATATTTGTTAGTTTTGTACCAATCATTTCAGAATTCTTTTAAACTTTGTAAATGTCATTTTGGGGTTTCTAATTGTTTATTGTAGTTTATGGAAGTCCAATAGATATTTGTGTGTTAACCCTATATTCTGAATGCATGCCAGGCTCATTCATTTGTAATAATATGGTTGTGTTTTTATAGCATTCTTTTGCTATTTTCTAAGTACGTAATCATGTCATCTGTGATAGCTACAGTTTTGTTGCTTTCTAATCTGTAATGCCTTTTAATTTATCATTCTTGTCTAATCGCACTGATTAGGTAGTTTGCATTTTTCTGAAGTTTCTTTTATCCTCTGACTAGAAAGCTAGGACTCCACTTTACTGTGGATTTCCCCATCTGCCCCCTCATTCTGAACCAAACGGAGAACAGAGAAAGGCAAAAGGAAAAAGGAAAAAGCTCTAGAATTTGGCTGCATCCATTTAGAACAACTCTGTTTGATGGTCAGAAAGACTCTCCTCGCTTAGGAATTTTAGTTCTGTGGACTCCTATTGTTTGGATTGCTTGTAGGTTATAGTGGATGAAAAAGAGAAAGAGAAAGAAGTGGGTTGTTTCCATATTCTGTGAACATTGTGTAGTCCCTTTCCTGTTCCCTGAGCCAAAACCAGAGGGCTCATTCTGAGGTTCACTGCCCATTTCCAGGGTCCTGGTACATTAAGTTGGCTAGGAAATACCAGAAGGAAATATAAAAGGTAAGTTTATTGCCAATTTTGTCTTACTTCAAATTCTGATACTTTCCAAAGTTCTCAAATAGCTTACTTCATGTCTTCTCTCCAGATTTTATATTTGTCTTCAACAAAAGAGATGATTTACTCCATTTACTTACTCCATTTTATCTGAAACTGGACTAAATGGAATTTTATGCAGATTGAACTAACCTATTCTCTTGTGTGTGGACTAAGTAATTGCAAAAATGAGTGAGCTTATGATGCTGATGCTGCCATAATTTTAACTAAAAATATTCTATGATGGAGTTATTAACAGGCAAATGCACTGTTACACAGTTGTTATAGGAGATACTGACTTTATCTGTGCTATGAAAAAGAGTTCCATTTATTTAATTTTTTAAAAAAGAGACAGATTTTCAAAAGATTGAGGATATTTTCTGTATAGCAATCTATAAATATCCCTTGGTATATGTACAATGAGTATTTACTGTCTATTATATTAAGAACAATCATGTTATTACAGACTTTTTAGCATTTTTGACTAGGTAAATCACAGTTTTTAAGATGTAGGATAAACCACCTACTGTTGATTGAATTTTAACAGACAACCAGCCCTTCACTCTGATTCTAAAAAAAGTTTGTTGAAAGTTGATGGTGGGTAGAGTAGTTAAGAAGAGTATTGTGCCAGGGTATGCTATGATTCCTTTCTTGGGTTTTGTCCAGACTGATCTACAGGGGACAGACCTTTTGCTGTTTTTGGATTCCTTGACACTTTTGTAAGCTAAGGCTTTTAAGAGTTTAACATTACAAATACCTTAGGTTCATTGGCATATGCAGAACAAATGTGAATCAAACACAAAAATGATTCTTCAAGAATTTTATTTATTGATGTGGTAGCGAAATACTACACTGTTTATATAGAGAGCTAAGTGGGATTTGGGGTATGCTGAGAAGTTGACAGCTTGTGGGTCCTGAACAAAATACTGTATCTTGTGGAATAAAAGAAGACAAGATGTGTTCTTGAACTGATTATTTATAAATTATTTAAAATCTTGTCCTACTTCCAGCATATTTGCCAGTGCTATGGTAAGTACATTAGTCAAATTGTGATGAAAAAAAAAAAAAACTGTATCGAGGAGTTTGTATTTGAATAATAAAATAAACAACCATTATATAGACAGTGAAATGAAATATAATCATACATAAAATTCTTTCACCTTTTAATAGTAAAATAATAAGGAATTAGAATAAATAATTGTAAAGATTCAATGTGGATATGGTGAAATATGGTGAATATTCAGTATGGATACATGGAAAGGATTTTGCTTGGTATATGGTTGGGGGAAGCTTAATAGTCACTTCACTGAGGGTTAGAGATCTCATGAAGAGATAGTTGTTTCTTGTGACTTTGTGTTCATCAGATGACAGGATAATATCTCATAATAGATTGCTTTTTAGAACTTTTGCTATAGTCTCACGACTTCATTGTTTTCATTTTGTATGTATTTAGGGCTGTTAATTTATTGTATGTTTTCCCTACTCCTAAAAATAATTTGAACTTCTGGGAAAAGGCATAGATTTACAAATTCTCTGGTTAAATGAGCAGTAATATAGTAATGACAATGTAGTGGATTGAAAACATAGCTAAAATGAAGAGGAAATAATTGCACCAGGAAACTGCTCTACAGAAAGTTACAATGTTTCTGTATGAAACCTTAGTCTGAATTTTCTATAAATCGGGGTTAAAATAGACAATGGGAGTGGTATAAGTTTCATCATTATGTGATAAAAAGTGTATGACTCTTTCCTTTAGCAGTGTATAAGAGAATGCAGAGACTTTTTTTTTCATACTAACAGTGACACTTGATTATTGGGAATGGGTGTGGGGTACACTGTTGACTGTGGTTAAAGATAAAAAACTTATATTTGTAAAAAAAATAGAATTGCTAATTTTCAATCAAAACATATGCCTTATTAGAAAGTGTTTTTGTGCTTTTCATTTCTCAGTCTCTTGCCTGGTAGAATTGTAGCCATCTGACAAATCATGTCAGAAAGACAAGTTGAAGCTTTGTTGACTTCAGTGTCACATTGGCAAGACTAGGAGTTGGCGGAATTAGGTCATGGGGGAAAGGCAGTGGGAGAGAGGTCACATTGCATCTGTGACCGAGTTTTTACATTCTCTAGGTCTGTTATATTTGAGAAAAAGAGTGTTCAGCCACAAAACTAACAATGGTCATAGTTTATTTTAATGGACAGAAAAGTCTGGTGTGTTTGGTCTAAATGCTTCTTTTTGGTGGTCCTCTAAATTATTGAACTCTCATTGGTTTTTAATTAAGATATGCTCAGAAAATGCATAATGGATTGGAAGCCTTTGCGGATTATCTTCTCTCAGAGCTGGCTAACTAGTTCAATGTTACCAAATTGGAAAAGTGTTTTCTGCATAAAAATAAAATCTGTAATTCTGGTCATCATGCTTTGAGTAATTACTGTAGATTTCAAAAAATATTTCCTTTTCATGTCAAGTGTTGGATATTGGAATTTTTCTGTGTTCACATTTGATTTACTTTGTGTTTGAATGGAGTGTGTCTTTGAATACTTTTTCACTAAGTGCCTGGAATGGAATATGCCTGGATGAAGTTTTTCTAACTGTTGACTCTCTGAAGTTCCCTATCCCCCCCCCACCTTTCCCCTTCTCTCACAAATAACACCTTTTTTGATTATAGGATTCATATGTCATATGATTTCCCTGCTCAGACTGTACTTTTTTCTTATTGTCCACTTACATTTATGGTAGAAGTCTGATGTCTGTTTGAGTTTTCTTTCTTATCTTGCCTTAAACAAAAAACAGAATTGTAAGTTTAAAGAATTAATGAAAAACCGTGGATAGCTTTGAGTAAGTTACATGCAGCTATGCATAATATATGCTTGTGGATCTTGGTACTTCCCATGTTGAGGTAAGTAATCATAGTTACAATTATGTGTTTATAAACTTCACTGCTCCTGTAAGTGCTTTGTAGAGAGACTGACTACAAAAACATCTTCACTTAATTGTTTGAAACATTGATCCAGTGTATGTCCCACCCATGTCAGTAAGAAAACCAGATTATTCTCCTAAGGAAAACTATTATCATAAGTATGGTTAATTTTTTGAAAGATTTGAAAAGGTAGAATTTACATTTAGACTTGGTTCTATATGAACAACGGATTTTCAAGAGATTAATGTGCTTGTGAATAAAAAATGAATTCTCTGAAATTATTCATTTATTATTTTTCTGTCACTATTTCTGTGTCTTAGAAAGTATATGATAGTTCATATATAGTAATACACAAGGAAATGTGTTCAGCTTGTTTTGGCCTAATTGGCCTGTAGAAATTACATTATCTGCTGAAATGCTGAGAGAATTTTTGTGTCTGGAGTGTTTGTGGTAGTGTTCCTGTGTAGGTGATCACAGCTGTTAGGCTTTGTATTTGGGAAATGTAAATATGGCACACATTATGTGGCCAAAAAGTTGGAGAGGAGGGAAGGAAAAGGGAGGGGGGAGGTGAAGGAGAAGAAGGAAAGGTAAAATTAAGAAACTACTCACTTTTTGTGTTCAGAATGTAAACATTTCACATATTTAAAAAGGATGAATGGACTCCTAGTTTTAATTCACATCTTTAAAGGGGCCAAAACTAACAAGACAAGACCAGATTTAAACTGTTTTAAAATGTAGTCTCCTTCCTATAAATGATTGCTTTTAATTTTCTTTGAATATTTCTTGGTTAACCCAGGTAATCATAAAGGTGAGCAAAATTAGGAAATTTTTTTAAGGATTTAATTTATAACCTTTTGGGAATGACTTGCTAGAAGATAGTTATCAAAACTTTTATGTAGCGTGAGAGCTGGAAGAAAACCAAATGTCTAGAAGTGTGTGTTTTTAAAATTAATCTCAGGAGATTGTGTGATGGTATCTTATCGAATATTTTATTATGAATCACTGTACTTTCACTAGCCTTGCAACCTTTTTAACACTATTAATATTCAATAGTCAGTCATCCATTTTTAACAATGCTACAAATATTGCTTATGAAAACTCACATTTAAGCTTTCATATGGAAGATTATTATTTAGCAAAGGGCTCTTCTAAATGTTAGAATGAGGTGTAAGATATCAAACTGATAACTTTGCCCAGTCAATTAATATTATTCCTTTTGTAGAGTATTTTCAAGATTCAGAGATAAATGATTCAGATTGTTTTTTTTGTTTCTTTCAACTCAATATCAGTGTTTCACTCCTCCAGCAGGTTGTTTTCTAGAAAATGTTTAAATGATTATTAAGAGTATTTGTCTATAAAATAATCTATATGCAATACATAGATGAAATAATGTGTGTATTTATATAAATCCTTTTGTAGTAGCATATATGCAATTTTCTATCGTTAGGTCTTTGTTGATAATTGCAGTGTTTCACTTGATTAATCAGGGAAAGTGATAGAAAGAATACTACTTTTATAGAAACTTCCTTTTATTATTGGTAAGAGAAAATAGTATTTTTAGAGAAGCCACTGTGGCAGATTTTTGATGTAGTTTGTACTGCGGCAGTAAAATCTGTTGAAAGGTATATTATCTATTTATGTGTCTTTTCAGAAAAAAGTTAATTTTTCCTTTGCATAAATTGGTTTGTTAATTTTCCATTTAATTTTCCTTAGTTTTTAAACTTTAATATTTTGTAGACCGAGAAGAGTTAACGAGGTGGTGGTGATTCTGTATAGTTTTGTTTTTCTGTGAATTGTATAATTTTGTTTTTCTGTGAATTGGGTTTTTTTTGGAGCAGGCTGAGGATGCCATGTGGATTCTTTCTTGTTCTTGTCTTTGGTGAGAACTTGAAGTTGAGATCAAAATTACAGAAAAGCAAGAGATTTATTGATAGATCATTCGGAAGAAGAACAGGAAAGAGTGGAGAAGGGGCCCAAGTGGGTAGCCTCTGAAGTGGTGAGAAATAAGTGCTTATATAGTCACAGTAGGAAGGAGATGGGGTGTTGGTATGATGGCTGTCTCCAGGTTGTCTCTTGCTGATTGGCTGGGGGATCTCCTAGGCTACCTAGGTCCACGAGTTTGTGGGTTTCTCCTAAGCTACCCATGCCCACTGAATTTGTTCCCTGTTCCTACCTTCTTGAAAATAGCTTTGGGCCATTGCTGTAGAATTGCATTATTGTGCTAGTGTGCTGATCTTTCCAGTCAAATTTATAAATGGACCTAGGTTGGAATTTTGGGGCGGGGGTGGGGTGGGTGGATGGGTAAAAAGATGGGGGGAGAGAGAAGTAAGGGTGCCCTTCTGGTTCCAACTGTTTCTCCATCAGGCTGATAAGTGAACTTAGATGCACCTTCTTCCTAACTGCTTATGCCCATTTCCTAGCTTTCTCCTTCATCTTGAATGAATGTAAATGTAATATACACGGAAAAGGTTGGGAGACCCATCACTAGACAATAGGATTTGGATTTCATATAAAGTCAGAGAAACAGAGAGACACACAGATACAAACTTAAAAAGAGTAGAGAGAAAAGAATGTGTATTGGTCAAGTATATAAGGGAGATACAAATTCAATGTTTATTAAAAGAAAATTTCATTATAACAAAGTAGGGTGTATTAGGGAATATGAATTCTTAACATTGCAAAATAAGACAATACATCCTTTACCAGTATCATTTTTCAACATTTAATAGAAATTCAAACAGTGCAATAAAAGAATATGAAATGAATTGTGTAAAAGATAAAGAGCAGAATTATTTTAATTTGCGTTGTATTGCCATTTATTGGATAAGCCCAAGGATATAAATTGGAAAACGATTTGAGCTACTGAAAAGGATTAGTGACTAGCTGTGAAAATATAGCGTTCAATGCTTTATCATATCTAAGAAATAATGAATAGAATATAAAATGGGGGAAAAAATATCCCTGGCAATAGCCACACACACACACACACACACACACACACACACACACACACACACACACACACATATATATTTCTCAGGAATAGAAAGACACAAACGATAAAATTAAGCTAGCAGTTAATCTAAAGAGATGCAGAATCTATGTGAAGGATAACTAAGGAATAAAACATTATTAAGAAGCACAAAATAAAACTTTAACCTTGATGGATGGGAAACCATAAATTTGATATAGTTATAATGGGATTGCAAAGAAATAAAATTCTTTTGAATAACATTGAAAAAGTGATTCCAGAATCTTCTTGATGGAATATTACCGTGAATAATGGCATGTGGCTTTTGTGGTGTGTATTTGTGATTTGGTGCTAACATGAAAATATATAAAGCTCCAATACACAGTAATGACAAACAGAACAATGGACTAGGCTAGAAAGTACATAAACAAACCCTAATATAAGAAGACATATAAAGGCAGTCCTTAAATTATTAGTAGAAAGACTAAGTGAAGAGTATAAACACTTCAGGATTAATGAGGCAAGTGTATTCAAATGAATTAAAAATGTAAATATGAAAAAAAGTACCAAAATACTAGACAACATCAATTATTAATCCTGTCATCACAAGAAATTTTTTAACATTGTTTCAGAAAAACTGTGTCTGGGAAAATTCAGCACATTTTATTAAAAAATAAAAAGCCTATGTTTTATCAAAAGGAAAAGTGAAGGACAAGTTGTAGACTGGGAGAAAATATTTACTTCTGGTAAAAAGTGTACCCACTAAGTAGTGGGGGAAAAAGATCTGAGTTCATACCTCCTGAAGACAATATTAACACATGAAAATCCATATGTGAGATGTTGTCCCAACCCGAGGGATTGTCAACAGAGACCTGGAGGAAGGAGTGGGAATGGGACAAGAGACATGAGAAATGGAAGACAATACAGTTTCCTGATCAAGTCTCCTTTATTGTTGCTTTGTCTTGAGTTCATATACATTAGACATAGACATTCCAGACATTCCAGGATGGTCATCTCCAATCAATACTTGCCACAAATACTAATTATCCAATAGTCTAGTTTGCTACCATATATGGTCTCCTATCGAGAGGGGCTTACACTTCTTTTCACTGCCCCTTTACCTGCTCTGTTCCCAGCCCACACTTGGCTAATGCAAGAGCCCTATCAGTTACAGCAGACTGACCTTGTCATAGGGGTTAATTTCTTAGCTCTCTATAGGAATTTCTTAGTTCTCTACAAGATGTTCTACATTGCATGCCACTAAGGTATTGCAAATTACAATAGTAATGAAATACCACTGCACACCTATTAGATGATGTAAATTCCTTAACAGTGACTCTACCAAATACTGGTGATGCTGGGAAGCAGCAGGTGTGCTTGTACAATGCTGGTCGGAATACAGTTTGGCAGCATTTGATAAAGCTGAAAATTTTCTTTCTGTATAATCAAGCAACCATGCTTCTAGTACGAATGTACCCAGATGAGGTAAAAACTTGTGTTTATACACAAAAACACGCACAGAAATGTTTATAGCAGTTTTATCCCTCATTGCCAAAATTTAGAAGCAACCAAGATGTTCTTCAGTAGGTGAATGGATAAGCAAACTGTTAACACATTCAACCAATGGCATGTTACTTACTCAGCACTAAAAAGAAATGCAGTCAGTCCTTAAAACAAGATGGAGGAACCTTCAATGCATTATTACTATAGAAACTACATCTAAAAAGACTACCTATGGTGTGATTTTAGTTGTATTATATTCTGGAAATGGAGATAATAAATAGATGGGGGCAAAGGGTGAATAAATAGTGCAAAGGGGACTTTTGGGGGACGTGAAACTATTCTGTATGATACTATAATGTTGAATACATGACATTATACATTTGTCAAAACCCACAGAACTGTTTTTATACAAAGAATGAAACTTAACCTAATCCATGGACTAATAATTTCTAATAATTGGGTCATTTGTCACAAATGTACCACACCAATGCAAAATGTTAGTTAAAAAAAATCATGCTTAGAATAGAGAATTTGACTAGAGAACTGAAGACAAAGTGCTTCATAAAAATGGGCAAAGCACATGAACACATTGCTTGAAAACAAAATTTCAATAATAATGTAAATGCTTTAAAATGTCTAATATGTCATTTGTTACCTATGAAATTGGTAGAGACTTTCAAAAGGTGTTACTATATTGTGACCGAGAATGTAGACACAACTATTCTCACATGCATCTGATTGGAGGAACTATTGAGAAGTAAAAAGAAATTTTGAAAACACAATTTTTTTTTTTTTTTTTTGAGACTAGGTCTCGCTATTTTTGCCCGTGGAACCGCAGGCTCTCGTTGCCCGGGGTACCACAAACTCAAGCAATCCCCAGCCTCAGTTTCCCAGGTAGCTGGGATTACAGTCACGCACCACCACACCCAGCCATTTTTTTGGAACTAGGTCTCACTACGGGCCCCAGGCGGGACTCGAACCGCAATCCCCAGCCCTGGCCGCTTCATAGGCTGAAGCTTACAGGCACGAGCCACCGTGCCCGGCTTGAAAACACATATTGAAAGCCATTACCCTAGAATTTCAGGGTTCAGAAATATTCTTCATAAAATTATCAAGGATGTTTGCAAAGACTATTTACAAGGATATATATATTGTACTGTATCAGTAAAGTTGGAATTGGAAACCACCAAATGTCCACCTTAAGGAAAGAATTAATAAATGATCATATGTTAATGCTATGGAATAGTGGTCAAGAGATGTTCTCGAACAGGGATTTTCAAAGTTGAGCTTTCTTCAGAATTATCAGGAACTTGCCAGAATTTCTGAGTCTGTAGCTTTGGAGGTGGGGGTATGAATTTGTACTTGATCAGCCTTTAGTTGCTGTTGTTGGTTGGGGGACCATATTTTGAGAACCACTTTGAGTGAAATACTTAGGAAAAGAAGGCAGGTTCTAAAACAGTGTTCATAATGTGATTCTACTCTTAAAAATGAAATAGCTTGGTTGATTAAGAAATTGATGTATTATTTTGTTATTATACAATGGTTATTTTTGTATAATGGAAATATGATTGTCTTAAATTTTCTGCTTTTTGACTGTCTTTTAAAACTTTTCACAATAAAAACTATATAATTTTTTAAAAAATTGTAATTTTTTTAAGTGAAGGAAAACTTTGAAACAAACAGAAAGATAAAGAAGAGGACAATTCTTTTCAGGTTCAGCATTAGAAGTAAAAACCTCAAGCTAACTGTTAATCCTTTCTATCATATCATCTCTCCATTTGCAATTAATTATAAAGACCTATCAGTTTTGCTTCCTATATCTTAAATCTTCCTTCAGCTTGTCACTCCTTCTGTCATTATGTCAGTTAATTCTGTTTTTATCACATTTTTGGATTTCTGGAATAGACTTTTATTCTGGTTCCCTTACTTTTCTGGTCTTGTTCTCTTCCAGTCTATTTTTTTAAACAATTTGAATCATTTAAGAAAATGCTTAAAGTCACTTAATGTGTCGTTAGCTACCAGGATAAAATCCAGACTCATAACCTCTCTTGCTTGCATTTCATAATTCTCCATTTCTCTCTAGAGTTCCTGTTATCTACTTAATGTAAGATGGATTTTAATCTCCCCCAGTGTCTGAACACCTTCGCCTCTCACCATTTGTGGGGTTTATCCTCCCACTTCACCCCAATCTGGCTAGCTCCTGATCCTTTCAACACAAATGTTTTCTTTGGGAAGCTTTTTCTGAGGCACTTTCCCCCCTCCCCTCCCACTCCCTAATTCTACAGTAAGTGCTCTGTGTACTTCCAAGAATCCTTTACTTCTCCTTACAATCATAGGACTTCCACATTGCGTTTTTCCTTTTTAGTTGACTGTAGTATTCACTTGATTATATTTCTTCGGTGGCTAGGGATCAGTGACTGGTATAAGGTGGGAGCATCAGAAATGATTCCTAGTAAGTGGTTGAATCAATAAATGAATGAAAAATGAAACATGAAGTTGAGATGTAGACAAGTCCTCATCTGTGAGCCCAAGAAAAACTCATGTAAACCTGCTATGGTTAGATTGGAATCCTCTTTTCTTCTTTGTTCTACCAGAAGTTAAACTTATAATGGATTTGGGAGATGATTACCCTAATGATTAAAGAGGTAGAAAGTGGAACAAATGAGATAAAGTTAAAGGAATTGAGAAGATTCTGATTAGCCTAAAAGTTAGTAAGATGATATAGTAGTTGACGATCTTTAAGTATATATAGGCACAGTTCATTTTCCAAGAATAAACATTGATCAGGTGTTCACCATGAAAAATAGTTCAGTTGATTCTGTAAATTCAAAATATAGTGGAAAATTGAATATTATTAATGGTGAGTAGTTTCCTGATTTATCTTTAATAGCCTCACCAATATCCTTTTAAAATTTGAGAAATTTTAGCCAATCTATGGAAAATACTAATGTCAAAATCTGAGATGTTAATAATCAATACACAGAGAGCTATATTTAGTGTAACATGAGCCTCACAATGTTGAATTGAATGAGTGATGTATATCCTATATAATCAGCAGAATGTAAGCTTTAGCTTTCTCTGCAGCTGCAGGAGACGCATTTAATTAATACTGAAGCAATTATCTTGACAAGTAAATCAAACTCAATTAGAGCTCAATTAGAACACTAACATTTTCTCAAATATTGTATGGTTGCCAGATGGTTACACTTTTTTCCAACCTCCCTCCCATTTTAAGGTTGACTTTTTTTACTACTGTGTTTATTATGTAGAATCACTCAGTTTTGTTTTCTTATTTTGGAGAGGAAGTTTGAAATTTAATAAATATTAAAATTCTTTTTTTAATGTAGCACCATTGTTTTATATTTTTGTTAACATTTTGAAAATACAGGATTTACCCCTTTAGGTGTGGTGATGGTGACTCTCTCACAACCAAAGCACCTATAGTCTTCCACAGTAGTCTGTTGTGTTTCCACTTCCCTACCATATTAAAATTCTTTCATCTGACAATATAAGGTCTTGGAAAAATTTAGAAAAGTAACTAATATTGACTAATTTATAAAATTAATGAGCTCTTAATTAGAGATGTAGATTACTTGGGAAGAATCTTTTAAGAAGCTGCTTAATTCATACCCTGCTAGAGGCAGCCCAAATTACAACTGGACATGCACACACATAAAACATTGTGTCATACTTGGATTTTGTCTTCAAATAGACTGAAATTATAGATCTTTTTTAGGCTTAATAAGTATAGACTTTCATTTAAGACTATTAGGTAGTGCTCACTAAATAATTATAATATCTACTAACCAATTCGATGTACTTCGAGGATAGTTTAAAGGAAGTACTGTAGATTCATGGGTTAGTACCACAGACTTTGTGGTCAGACTGCCTAAATTTTTTGACTCTATTTTATTATATATATATCATTGCTTATATATATTTTATATATATTTACATAGTTGTATATTAACCATGAGCCATATTAACCATGAGCCATCATCCAGATCCCCTGTGCTCATTTCTCTGCTTTATCCTACCTCCCTCTCTCTCCCATGCCATATGCTTTAGTTCTGTTGTCAGTTTGTTAGTTTGAACTTTTTCTTATTCTTTGTTTTTCCCTACATTCCACATGTGAGACCATCCAGTATTTATCTTTTTCTTTCTGACTTGTTTCCACTAGCATGATTCCATCTAGCACCATCCATGTTGCTGTAAATGACACGAATTTGTCTTTTTGATTGATGAATAATAGTCCATTGTGGAAATATACCGCAACATTTTGATCCATTACTCAGTATTGGGGCATTTGGGTTTTTTCAATATTCTGGCTATTGTAAATAGTGCTGCAATAAACATAGGAGTACAGGTTTCCTTTTGAAGTAATGTTTTTGTAGTTCTTGGGTAAATTGCCAGAAGTGGAATTGCTGGATTAATGGTAGTTCCTCTTTTAGTAGTTTGAGGGTCCACCACACAACTGTCCATAAGGCAGGACCAGTTTGCATTCCTACCAGCAGTGTAAAATTGTTCTTTTTTCTTAACATCCTTGTCAGTACTTGTTGTTGCCCACTTATTTAATAGGGGCCATTCTTTCTGGTGTAAGGTGGTATTTCATTGTTTTTTTATTGCATTTTCCTGATTATAAATAATGTTGAACATTTTTTTCATATGCCTGTTGGTCATTTGTATTTTCTCTTTGGAAAAGTGTCTTTTAAGTACTTCTGCCCATTTTTTTGACTGGAATCTTTGATTTGTTTTTGTTGTGTCATGTGAGTTTTTTGTGGGTCTTTGATAATCAGACTCATCAGTTGAATGGAGGGCAAAAATTTTTCCCATTTGGTTGGGTGCTAGGCTTTTGTTAATGTCTCTTGGGCTTTGAGTTTGATGTAATCCTGGCTGTATTTTCCTTGCTCCTGTAAATGTGTCCTGAGAGATGTTTCGTGGTATAGGTCATGGAGTTTTTTGCTAGTTTTCTTTTATATATTTTGTAGTTTGAGTTGGTTTTTGTGTATGGTATGGGGGGCTTAGTCTAGAGTCATTCTTTTGCATGTATGGTCTAGTTTTCCCAGCACCATTTATTGAAGAGACTATTCTTATTCCAATGTGTGTCATAGATTATTTAATTATTATTATTTAACTATTAAATAATCTCTGACATATGTGGCTTTATTTCTGGGCTTTCAAATCTGTTCATTGGTCTGTTTCTGTTTTTGTTCCAGTACCATGCTGTTTTAGTTATTATGGCTTTGTGGTATAATTTTAAGTCTGTAAGTAGGATACCTCCATTCTCTCTCCTTTTGATCAGGAGGGCTGTGACTATTCAGGCTTTTTTGTTATTTCATTTCGGATTTTTTGTTATCCTATTTCAGTAATTTTTGTTCTATTTAAAGAACCTCACTGAAATTTTTATTGGAATTGCATTGAATCTGTAGACTACTTTGTAGGATGGCCATTTTGATAATACTAATTCTTCCAATTCATGAGCAGGGGATGTTTTCCCATTTCTTTGTATCTTCTTCTATTTCTTTTAACAATATTTTCTAGTTTTCTTTGTATAGGTCTTTCCCATCATTCTTTTAATTTATTCCAAGATGTTTAATTTTTGTTGGTATAGTTATAAACAGAGTGAGTTTCTTACTTTCTTTGTCAGACTGATTTTTTGCATATAAGAAGGCTACTGATTTTTGTGCATTGATGTTACCTTACTGAATTGATTTATTGTTTTCATTAGTTTCTGTAGGGTTTTTAGGGGTTTCTATATATTTTATCATGTCATCTGCAAACAGTGATAATTTTACTTCTCTCTCCCCCTCCCCCCAGTTTGGGTTCCTTGTATGTCTTTCTGCCTTCTTTCTTTAGCTAGGGCTTCCAGTATTATATTGAAAAGCAGTGGTGAGCATGGATAGCCTTATCTTGTTACCTATTTCAAAGGAAAGGCTTTCAGTTTTTACTGTTTAGGATGATATTTGCTGTGGGTTTGTTGTATATTGCTTTTATTACCATAAGGTATGTCTCTTCTATCCCAACAATTTCGAGGATCTTCATCATAAATGGATGTTGAATTTTGTCAAATGCTGTCTCAGCATTTATTGATATGTTTTTTTTTCTTGATGTGTTGGATTATATTAATTGATTTTCAGATGTTGAACCATCCTGTTGTCCTGGGATAAATCCCACCTGGTTATGGTGTATTACATTTTTGATGCGCTGTTTGTATTCTATATGCTAGGATTTAGAATTTTGAATTATAGAATTTAATCTATAGAAATTATAGAATTTGTTGAGAATTTTTGCATCCATGTTCATTAAGGAGATTGGTCTGTAGTTTTCTTTCTTTGTGTTATCTTTGGTTTTGGTATTAGTGTGATATTGACTTCATAGAATGTATTTGATAGTCTTCCTATAAAAGTTCATGAAGCAATATTACTTTAAAACAAATTAAGAAAAAGAAAAGTGTAGTTTCAAAGAAAGTTGCAAAGATAATACAATGGTTCTCATACCTTCCCTTGTGGTTATATCTTCTAATATTAAAACCAGGAAATTGACATTGATACAGTGTTTATGTGTGTGGAATTCTATGTTACTATATATTATATATTTTATTATGCAGTGAAGATGGAAAACCACATTAACCACAAAGAACTCCCATATATTCCCCTCCATAGTCACACCCAACTTCCTCATTTTACCATCCCTTTTTTCCTGGAAACTACTAATTTGTTTCTATCTGTACATTTTTAGCATTTCAAGAATGTTGTATGCATAGAGCATATGTGGACATATCATGCAATATGTAAATTTGGTGGGTAGGCTTTTTTCACTTATTCTTGATATACTTTATGTTATGTTATTGATATACTACAGTTTTTTTTATGTACAATTTTTAAGGATTGGTCCATTTCATCTAAGTTGTCAAAGTTATATGTGTAGAGGTTTTTTCTCCCAGTACTCTTTTGTTGTCTTGTCATGTCTGCACAATCTGGACTGATATCTGCTGTTTCATTATTCTTTTATCCCATTTATTATAAAATTTTTAAAAATTAACATTGACATGATATTAACAATGGTAAACATTAGTTTGTTATTCTTGGTACTAAGTTCTTTACTTTGGTGTTGCTCTCAATTTCTTTCTTTAGGTCTATCAATATTTTATTATAGATTTTATAGATTTTGTATTGTATTTTGTTTTGTATATACAAAACATAGGAATGTGTGTGTGTGTGTGTATAAATGATTATTATGGCTTCCTGCTGGACTGCATCCTTTATTGCTGTACAATGTCCTTTGTTTTTTATTACAATCTTTGTTATAAAGCTTATTTTGTCTCACATGAGTATACACCCTATATTTTCAGTATTTTTATATTCTTTGTTTTTA
The DNA here is from genome assembly GCA_004024945.1 of Uropsilus gracilis. Lineage (NCBI taxonomy): Eukaryota > Metazoa > Chordata > Mammalia > Eulipotyphla > Talpidae > Uropsilus > Uropsilus gracilis. The sequence continues at coordinate 95,403 of PVHY01002477.1, forward strand.
TGACTTAAAATGTACTATGGTCTATTTTGGTATACTTTTTTTCAGATTTTAAAATTACTTTATTTTTAAAAACTAATTTATTATTTTTGTTGTTTACATATATATGTGTGTGGAACTGCTGTTTTTAAAAATGTTAGCGTCTCTCATCTTTCTATGATTTCATGTTTAGTCTCTTTCCTGATTGATGACTGAAATGAAGCCAGTGACTGTTTTATCAGACCTGCCAAGCTTCTGACTTTGGACTTGCTTTTCCTTTTATCTGGATCGTTCTCTTCATTGTTTCCCTAGAGATCTCCTGTTCATCCTTAGATTCAACTTAACTTGTTCTTTCAAAGGAATTTTTCTTTACTTGTAGCAGGCACCCTGTTAGATCCTCTGCACAACTTAATAATTTTGCCAACTGTTCCTTCATAATACTTAAGACAGGATCCTATTTTAAATGTATTTGTTTAATTGTTTAAAATTTTATTCTAACAAAATTGTAAGTTCTTTATTGGATCAGATTCTGTCTGTTTTATTCACCAACTTACAGTGCCTTGGAGCATTCTTTCAATGATTTGTGCCATACTTGACACTTTGATAGTTTTAGTCAAGGGCAGTGGAAATTTTCATTTCTGCCCCCCCCCCCCAAATACTGTTCTCGGTGTTTTACCTATTTTTTAATTTAATAATTATATGAACCTGTTTGGCAAATACTCTTAATACCTTTCTAAAACTTTGGAATTAGATGTGCTAAGAACTGAAGCAATTTAAAATTGCAGTGTTATTTGGTAACCTGATTTCAAACTTACTTTATTTTAATTATATCAGTGTTCTCACTTGCGCCCTCAGAATTTTGATGAGAATATGGGATAGGAAAGTGCTATTAAAATAACAAAAGCAAAACAAATACTATGTGATCCTATCTATTTCTTTTCCAGTTCAATGTTGGGGAAGACAGGTGGCCAGGTGTGTCTTTCTGTGTTTAGAATCTCTGCACCTCCACCTGCTGGCAGATAGGTTTTTTGTTTTTTTTTTTTTTTGTTTTTTTTTTTATCTTAAGGGGCTTAGTATTTGACCAGAGAGACAAATTTTGTGTTTTTTAATTTGCTGTTGAGCAAAAGAACTAGTGAAATAGATATAAGTATGAAATATGAAAACTTAAAAGCATGTGTCAAAGTCTATACCGAGGAGAGTACAGTTCTTTCCAGATGGACAGTTCAAAGGAAAATTTTTCACCTCTTTTTCTATTCCTGGGAAAACAGGATGTAAATTTGAACTTTGGGTCTGAAACGTACTTTTTGTGTACCAGTTAGTAATAGTCTTTTACCAGATGGTGCTAAGAAATAGAAGGTAAACTACATAGAGTATAAGAAACTGTTATTATTAAACTCTTGCTTATTTTCTTCTAAAATTTTCATTTTATGTCTTTGCTTTTAAAAATCCATACTTAATTGTACGGTATGTGCAATCATATATCTTGTTTTATACATTTACCTGTGTGTATTTTCATGTTCTTAGGTACTCCATCTAGACAACATCACTTTCAATGAATGTTTTCTATTTATCTGCAGTCATTATGCCATGTTAATCTCTTATTGTTGATAAATGATGGATATTTAGAATACTTATAATTTTTGAGTATTAGGACACCTGTGTTCATACCTTTTCCATATTAGCAATACTTCTTTAAGAGAGAGCCTGAAGAATGGAACAATTGAATAAAAGAATTTAAACTTCATTAAGGCTTCCTACACATTAAAAAATTATTTTCCATTTTTTTCATATTTTACTGATACTTTGGAGAGTTTTTGTTTTGTACTCTTGCCAGAAGCATGCATCATTTTCTTTAATTTTTAAAAAATTTAATAATTATTGCTTTACATTTCTCTAATCACTAGTAAGACTAAACGTTTTATTATGTGTTTATGTACTGGAAAAAATTTTGATTTGTGAAGTTTGTGTTTCCTTCCTTTTGGGAAGGTAATACTTATAATTTAATAATTTATATATATATTAATTCATACAATATCTCTTATTCTTTATTTTTTTGTGATTTACTATTGGTCTTGTGTTTGGATTTATATACTTAAACTTCTTTTAAATGATTCAGGTGAAGTTTTTCCCATTAATTTACATCCATTTAACTTTATTTTGATGTGTGATGTGATTATAAACACCTAAATGGCTTTCCAGTTTTGTGACACCATGATTTAGTTGATATTTCTTGTATTCTACTATGAATATGACTCCTGTCTGTGCCATTCATTTGTCTATTATGTCTTACAAGTTTGGTCAGAGTTAAAATGCTTGAATGTGATGATGAATGGAAAACTTGGGGTCCCCTATAGTAGAATTATGGGTAATTAAGCTTGGATTCAGTTAAATTACATTGTTTTGTGCACAAAAACATATACTTGTACCTATACATCTATAAATACACACATGCACACAGAATTCTATGCTTTAGACCTGTCAGAAAGCATGACCTCTGCACATTGTCTGTTCATGTCCTGTGATATGTTACCTTTTATGAGTATGAGTTAATTTTTATAGGATGTTCTAATTATCACAGTAATGCAAAGTCATGGTGAATGTGCTATTTTGTAGCTTGCTACGTTAGGACATCACTTTGGGATTATTTAGTTTAGTTTGGTGATTTGATATGGTGCCAGTGTTTCTCCTTTAGGGTTGACTACTGTGGCATTATGTTATTACTCATATTGCTAGATTCTCCTGAGATTTGCACCTGAGCATTAGAAATTTTTTTCCAGGACAAAAATACAGTTAATATGTTTTAGGAGTGCCATTCTTTTACTGTAATTGTTTAATTAACCAGCTTGGGAGTTCTTTTCCTGCTATGTAACTCAAAAAGCAATTCTATATTTCCTAACTTCTGGCAGCATTACTGCTTTCAAAAATATAATGATTTTATTTTTTTCTGTTTTGGAAAAATTTTTGAGTATGACATAGAGTACCTAAGAATCTGATGATCTTAGAGTGAGACTCCAATGGTGTAGTCACAGTAAGAGGTTGAATGAAGGTTGGGTGAAGAGGTTGTGGACATAACTGGGACTAGGTCATATTGTGGCAAATGTTGCCCCAATTATTCAGTTAACTTTAGGGATTAAACAGGTGTATACATGAGTAATGTGGACTGTACAGCTCCCAGTGGGTTAGCTTCTATGCAGCTTGAACTGATTATTTCCATGGGGCAATATAAGCCCAATATTACCAGACATTTTTGTTGTTGTTATTAAGAGAAATGGTGCAGTGGTATGAGAAAGATAGATTTAGACTTTATCTCTGAACTTAATACACAGGTTGAGTCCCAGTGAAGACCATTGGAAACCTTTATATTGTTATAACACAGTGTCACTTCACATAAAATAAAATACTGGAAACCTGTATTTTTCTGAGTTCTCCTAATTTCTAAATATTGGCCTGTTGCATATTTATAACCTCTCACATAGGAAATCTAGGGAACAAGGTATGATAGTCTGGAGAAGGAGGGATGCTTAAAAATGACTTCAGCCATTGAGACAGATAGATGTGAGGCCTGATAGAATTAGCTCCTGATTTCTCTGGTGGCTGACCACCGTGCTTATTCTGGTTCTGAATATTTCTTTCTGCATTTCTTGGCTCCTTGAGGCTTGGCCTGATGTAATGCTACCCATGGCTAATGGTGCTTCCAAAGTCTTGCAATCTGGTGAGTATTAAAGACAAATAAAGAAAGAATTATAATAAAGTTCAGAGAGTGTTATAGTAGAGGATGTACAGGGAAATTCTGAATCTCAGAAGAGAAATATCTATTCCAGATTTGGGTGATCAAAGAAGGCTTCTCGTAAAAAGTGGTAGATTAGCTGAGACAAAGAGTTTGAAGAAGTTGGGAAGGTGGGTAGAGGACAGAGTTTACAAAAAAATCTGACAGCTAGAGAGGACATCATTGACATCTTAGTCACTGTTCATATATTGTGAAGCACTACTAAATGACTTAAGAAACAACAACAATGAATAGATAACTTGTTAAATATAAAATTTGACGGTAAATTTGTGAGAATAAAAAGATGGCTGTTGTGTAGTTGTTGAGTATTGGTGTTTTCATCCAATAAAGTATTAAGAGTGCCTACTCTATTTGAATAGAATAAGAAGAATAATAAAATAAAGGTTCTGAAGAGTTTACAGGGCGATGAACCCAGCTTTGGCCAATAGAATTAAATTTTATTTTGAGCTAATAGGAAACTTTGTTTTAAACTCTAAAATAACTAACTGTAAATTCAGGATGGGAAAGGTTTATAAGCACTCTGTGTTTGTGTTTTAGGAGGGGGTGGAAGGCAGTACAATATGGTCTTTCAGAAAAGCCAGTCTGCAAGAATAGTTTAGTACTGTTGCAGTATCTGGACAAGGGAGATGATAGTCCCAATGTGTTCTGTTTAGAGTACACCAGGGATGTTATACTCAGCTTTGGTACCCCACTATAATAGGGTCTAAGTGAAGCAGAACATCTTCAAGGTAAAGGAAATAGGGTAGCTATCCAACAAAACACCATTGCATATGATAAGTAGTTGAAAGACTCAAAGATGTTTTTAATCTGAAAAACAGAGAACTTTCTGGGCTGTTGGTCTAGCTTTATATTTTAAAGGGTTTAAACATGGAAAATTGATTAGAACTGTAATGTTTTGGCATTGGGGAAGACGTATTATATCAGATAGATAGAAACTGGATTTGGGCAAAGATTATGGTGCAGGAAGAAAGCAAAGGGGTGGAAACTAACATTTCATACCATATATGTAATAGTAGATGTCAAATCATATAATTCTTACAACACAAATTGCATTAAAGAGTATTTAAAAGTAATTTAGTTTCCTGTTAAAATATCACTTTTACATAGTATAAAAGCACTTTTAAAAATTTGCTAATTTTGTGTTTTCTTAAAACTGCACTTAAAAGCCATTCTACTACTTCAGATGGTTTCTTCATTATAAAGCTACTTTAAGAACAACAAATGCATCTATAAGGAATCATATCACAAAATCATCTCAATGAAAAAGGAGAAACAGAAACTACATCTTTGTGTTTACTCTGAGTGGATTTTTCTACCTTGGAATTTTCTGAATACAAGAACTTAACGCTTCAGGCATATGTATTATCTTCCCTCAAAATAAATAAATACATAAATAAAAAGATTACACACAAAATATAGGCTTTTGCCAAGCCATCACATAGTATATCCTTCCAAAGTGGCCACATTATGCACAGCAGTTGATTAACCTGAGAAGAAACAACCAATACTTTTCATAACTCATGTTAGAGCTTTTGTTGGAAATTTTATTTTTTTCCCCTGGACTACAAAAATTCAATATTTATGACTTGACGCTAACTCTATCCAAAAAGCTTTTCCATCACAGGCATGACTTCTGTGGATGGAATACTGGTTGTGTAGAAGTGTACAGCATAGTTTGTTAAATCATAAAGGTTCTGTTCTATGAGCAGCTAGTGAGCTCTGATGTTGCATTAATAAAGGGAGCAGTGCTGAAATAGAGAGTGTTTTTAATATGTACATTTGCAGGGTCTTAGACTCAATTAGAGAAGGAATTTGGTTTGTAGTTTGCCCGACTTTCAGTAACCTGAGAAGCAAAGAAGAAAGGAGCAATCTTGCATGCAGAACAGCATTCAGAACAGCTAAAGAAAAACAAGGCCCTGTGCATGAATATTCCCCCTATCTCATGAAAGCTCAGAACAATCCCTTCTTATTCAACTTATAAACATATAATATTCATCTGCCCTTTTCTTTAAATCTTCAACCAGGCCACCCTATGCAATAACATATTTAATCAGCTTCATTAAGTAGAGATTAAAATCGCCTCTGAATACTGATAGCTACCCAATAAGTCATCGCTAAGCAGGATAAGGCTCTAGCTCACAGCTTAAGACTGAGTACCCCATAGACAGCAAATGAGCATATTTAGTAATAATATAAAAACAGCAATAACACAAAAATATAAATAATATAAAACAAAATTAAATATACTATAATGTGAAAAAGGAGATTCCTCCAAGTTAAAATTATATTATGGGTTACTGGTAAGGGAGAAAACTCCTACTTATACTTAGCAGTATTTAATAGTATGAATAAAATACTGTGCTGTTTAGATGTCAAAAAATAACCCAAATTCTTGTTGTTATATTATTACAGTTACTTGGAGAGACAAAGCTAAAATTATAATATAAAACAGCAAATTAACATTATCAAGAATGTGTAATGGAGGGAGAAATAACTTTGGTGAAATGTAAAAGTAACTTGCAGAACTCTAAAATTATCCTGTCTAAGTACACATTTAAGAATTGACTACTCATATACTTCTAAGAATTGGAAACTTTAGATTCAGAGAACATTACAAACTATATTCAGATACAAATACAAATTAGAGTCTTTAAGTCCTTGGTTGAGACTAAATCATAAAACTATTCCTTAATTTAATTTTGGGATCTTTTTTATCAGCTATTTATTCTCTTCAGATGAACTGTAAATACTATTAGGAATATTTGGCATTCTGTTCTTGATAGCTTTTTAGTGTTTATTCTTTTCTTGATAAGTTCAGTGAGGTGAATGATGAAAAAATTATTTATCCATAATAATGAATGTGAGTTCCTTTATAAGAAAGGATTTAGGATGATTTAATATTTCATTATTTTTTGGTCTTCAAAGTGAAAAAAATGCTTGTTTTGATCATTTTGTTTGTTATTATTTATTTTTTTTCTTTAGATTTTCTGGGGTCCTAGCAGACATGGGGAAAGCAATAAATAGCTTTAAATTACTTGATTTATGCAGTGGTACTGATGAAGGAAAGGAAAGACTACTGTTAAATTCCGAATGAGGGTGAATTCAGAAGGGAAGGATAGATTAGTAGAAACTTTGAAGGATAGCCAGAACATATAAGTTTAGTCTCTTTGAAACCATGAAAAGTTATAGTTTTGTAAAAACCATAGTAAATTCAATTGAAAACCATTGTTTAGTATAAATGATGACCAAATGTGATTGGGAGGTAAGGTTATTCCTGAAGTTAGGTTTGTAGTGGGTCTGCTGTGGTGGTCTTGCAGCAATGGAAGAAGACTAGGAATATCTTCTGATATTTATAAAACTCAGTAAAAGATCAATAATCCCAAGTGAATGCATGACATTTGGGATCTTGAATAAGACTGCAGGAATTTGGAGGTAATTGGTATGGCCTGGAGCCTTCCTTGGCATATGCTAGCAAATTTTGGGAAAAAAAAAGTTCTCTTTCCAGATGTGTTACATGTGAGAGTTTCTCATGAGCTGCTGGAATTAGGACAATAGAGGAAACAAGAAACTGATGTTTCCTTGCCCTCTTTATGGACAAGGGAGGGGTCCAGTCCCTTGCCAGAGTCTGGCAATAAATTTTGTAGGAGAGATAAATGAAAGCAGTGAACCTCACATAAATGTCTTTAGGATTCTGGATGTATATTTGACTATTCAGTTACAGGCAAATATGAAAAGACTTCCAGTCTCATTTGGAATTTCTTCAGTGAACAAATGTTAAATGGTATTGAAAGTCTTTTTTATGTCTCAATATAAAAAGAAAAACTATATGTTTTTGAGTATGAGAACAAATATGGAAAGACAGACCACCATTAATAGGAGGTATGGTGAGAGTATTGGTTAATCTGTGTGGATTCTTAACCACACAATTTCAAATCCCTCTTCTGTAACTTAGAGTATGGATGACCTTGGGGAAGCTGCTTGACAACTCTTGGTGTCATACAGTTGATATCAAAATAGCATAAGGTGATGTGTGTAAAGTAGTACATAGACTTGTGCCTGGCAAGTGGTCAGAACTGCATAAATGCTTAAAAAAATAAAGTACAGTAAAAATAAGATTCTCAGATTTTGATCTAAAAGAAAGAAATACAATTTTTTGTTCTATTTTTATTCCTTGTTTCTACTAATACCTAACAACAGTATAGAGATTATACTTCTCTACTAGCATTTAGTTTTGGTTACATGCTGTAGAATTGTAGTTGGCTAGAAGTTTATTATATATTCAGGAGTAGAAACATTAAAGGGGGAGTAATATTCCAGTCCCAAACTCCAGTCATTTAGCAGTTTATTCAGTCCTATGTAATTAATTCTTATTCTGCTTCATCTGAAGTTACCAGTCTAAGAAACTCACCTGCTTTTTGACTAATGTTCCAGAAATCCTTACTTAGTTCACTAGTATGGACTGTGTGATATGTACCCCAAAGGACCTGCTGTAGTTCTTTTCCTTAGGACCCTGAGACTTCTCTTATGAAGATGAAGCATTCTTTTTTTAAATGATTTTATTAAAAAAAATTGATTGCACACACACACACACACACACATATAACACCATCATCTCCCCAGAGGTTCTCCCACCACCTTAACACCCATGAACATCTTAATCTATTGTGTTCATCCATCCCCTGATTTTTCCTTCCTCCCCCTCGCTAGATGAAGCATTCTTGCCTATAGTTGCTTGCATCATTTATTTCCCAAGGAAACATTTACAGGTGACAGATGACTTAAATGGGCCAAGTTTAATGTACTACTGGTCACTTTAAATGTAAAGATCTGAAGAGCATTTATTGTGAGAAAATGTAAATAACAAGAAAATATAACTAAAATTGGTTGTTATGGTGAATGGAAGACAAAATAAAAGTCCGTCTAATAAATTATAACTGTAATATATTTTAATCTATAAAACTGAACAAAATATTTACAGATACTCAATTTTAATGTAATTCTGACATAATATATCACAAATATCTGAATTATATTAGGGAAAGAGATCTTTGTCTGTAGTAGGTCCTAAACACTGAAACAGTCATAAAACTTAACAGATAGATCATGTGAACCCTCAGTTGAAAACTGCTGATCTGAAAAGTGCTATGTTCAAACTAAAGAGACCATGTTATGGCCAAGTTGACACTTTGAAAAAATAGCAAACTATGACTGAAAACACTATACTGTTGTCTAATGTCAGGCAAAGTATCATGAAGACTGGTAAGTGGAAACATGTCCTGAGCAGTGAAGACATCGGCAGATTTCTAGGAACATCTTATGCAACATACAAATTCTGAAACACATCATATTTTACAAACTGAATTTTGGAAGATTCAGGTTCTTTTTGATTTACTAGATCATCTCTAGTAGCTCACAAATAAATGTAACTAGAGGTACTTCTATTTTTATAAGATGAAAACACATTTGTTTTGTGATTTTTTTTTCCTCCCAAAGTTCCTTTGGGAAATCTCAAAGACCATTTTGTTTGCAAAAGATATCACTCGAGATTCAAGCTTAAGAAGACAAAATATCAAAAATTGTTAAGAGATTTGAATATGTAAGATAGAATCCTTAGTTACTGCAGAATAATATTGATTAACTGAAGCTGCAGAGATTTTAAAAACAAATATAGGTGGTAGCAAAACTAAATGTCAAACATTTGTTTTCTTAAATAATCAAGGACATAATAAGGTCAACATAGATCAGAGAATGTATTTTCATTAAAACACAGAGTTTTGATATCTGGACAGATTATAAGATACTAAGTAGTAAAAGTGAACCTATAATCTAAGAAAAATTAATTTTAGCATTTTAGCAGAGAAACTCAAGTGATCATTTTGCATCCGTATAATACGTGACACTAAAGTTCTTTATTAAAACCTTATAGACAAACCCACCAATCCTCAGCATTAACATCGACAGGCTTTTCTTTCCAAACTTTATTCTATATTCATATATGCCTGAGTGGTACCACTGAATTCACTAATAGATTCAAATATATAGTATTTCTATAGTATATAAAAAATAAGCAAAAGCAGGCAAATTTAAATTATGTTTAGTAATTGTTTCAGTATACCACTTAGAAATGCTCTAGGTATCCAATGAATGCCATTTAGTTAACTTTAGTCTATTCCAAAATTTTATGTCACCTAAAGATCTTGTAAATTATCTTAAAGCTAACATAATTACTGTTGAAATAAAATTTGCTGAAATATTGATTCACTTTAGATAACCTCAAATTTATACTTTTCATAATCTCAAACAAAAATAGAGGCATCATTAACTTATCTGATCAGTAAAGTTATAAGTTTAGGAAGAACATACCTAAGTAGAATTGAGAGTATCTATGAATATGTTCTACTTAAGAATGATATTCAAGAGCACGTAACTATTTTTAATAAATAAAAAATGCAGACTAGTCTTATTTGTCAAAGACTTATCTTGATTATGTGAACTCGAATTCTTAAATACTTTTGAGTCTTTATAAGAATACATTTTTTTAACATTAGACATATTAGAAGTTCAATTTCTTAAGTTTCTGGGGAATACTGTTTGTATAGGTACACTTTTATACATAGGCCAAGCATATATAGCTCCTTTAAGAGATTTTATAATTTGGTAATACCATCTGGAGGTAGGAAAATACTACTCCTGATTCTCACTCAACAAGAAGTAAATATTTTTTTGGATTAAAGATGTAAACATGCATAGATGAAAAGAGAGAAGGGACTGGTTTAATGCATATTCCAGACTAGTATTTTTTTTCAGTTCTTGGAGATCAAGTCTTGAATTTTCTGATGACAATATTTGCACAGGAGTTGTAGTCTTGTAATGCTTCATCACCATTCTCTCTATCCTACTTGGAGAAAATTTTCTTCGTTGTCTGAGACAAGAGTTAAGTCAGTGAGTTTTCATTTTTTGATAGTATGTCTCTGATAGTCAAAAAATGTTTATTTAGAAATAATGTGAAGCGGCTGGGGCTAGGGATCGCGGTTCGAGCCCCACCTGGGACCCGTAGCGAGACCTAGTTCCAAAAAATAGCTGGGCGTGGTGGCGCGCGCCTGTAATCCCAGTTACCTTGAAGTTGAGGCTGGAGATTGCTTGAGTCTGTGGTACACCGGGCAACGTGAGACTGCGGTTCCACGGGCAAAAATAGCCAGACCTAGTCTAAAAAAAAAAAAAAAAGAAAGAAAGAATGTGAATATGATTGTACCAATGTATTGTGAACATTATAAAGCATATACACAAATTAGAAGTTTAAAAGCTATTAGATAATGATAAAATGAATTTTGAAAATAATTTTCATTTACTCATTGGGAAAAAATTCAGCTCATTAAATGACTTTTGTTAGTATTTTAAGGAAAAGCAGTGATAGTAATAGATACACATTTTTTTACTTTAGAAAATCTTGGTTCAACATTTTGTAATACAACAAAAATAGAAATATTCACTTTGATACTTAGTTTTCATAACTGTCATAACTGGAAAAAGGTATCTGATAAGTCAGTATAGAAGCAAATGGAAAAGGTGTTACGATTGGTTGTGTTTCTAGAATCATGAATGACATTTATTATTTTACCTGCCCATTATGTAATGTTGTTTTTCTGCTTTATTCATTCCTATATACTTATGCTCAGATTAATACTCTGGTATATAATAGACACCATTTAAATGAGTATTTTTATTTTTTCTTAGAAAAGTCCAAAAACTTCTTTGATTGACTCTTCTATGCCTTCCACATGTCTCTCCATCGTTCTTCTCACTTTCCCTCCCTTCTCCTTCCTATGTATTTTAAAAGAACTTCTCATGTGTTTTTTGGCATTATCAGTTGTGTTTTAGTTCTAATATGGTTTGCTGACATTTTGTATTGTGAATTGGTTTGCTCATTGCAGAGAATTTGGAAAGTAGCATGTTCATTTCATCACATTATTTTATAGCATCTTGTTTTTTTTCTTTAAACAACATTTTATAAGTAAGTTTGGGATCATACAATGTATACTGTTTTCTGTATAGGTATTTACCTTTAAAATAAGATAGGGATTTTTTTCACCTTTCGACATATTTATTTGAAAATGTGTATCTTCATAGGGATGTGAAATTCCTCTGCTTTTAGATATTTAGATTATTTTCAACCTAAATATTAGGATCAAATGGCATCTCTTCCAGAGATCTTGTATATATTGCCAAGGTATAAATATTAATGTCTTAATTCTCACTAATGTTCATACTGATATGTTTTGAATTTTAAAAGCCTCTTAAAAACCTTTTAATTTAAAAACCTCTGATGACTCTGATTGAGATTAACTAGACAATATCAATTTTTAAAATTTAAAAATATCTGACTACATCTTATTATATCCTACTGAAATTTATTTCCAGAATGAATCGTGGTTTTTGAGAAAGCCAATGAATAAAAAATTTAAAATAATTGTACTTACCTTCTGCTATAATTTATGAGTTCTTTTGTACTTCTCAACTCTTCTCGCTGGTCTTTTTCTCAGATCCCATCCACCAGGGCAGTATGGCACCCAGTACAATTTTCAAATGTGTCACTACTACCCTTATATCACTACAATGACTATCTCTTCATTGACCCCCAAATGTGTCTTGTCTGTTCCCATCTCTTGTTGAATTTCACTTCTGATTTCTGACTTTCTGCAGGACAGTTTCACTTTGATGTTACTCAAACTGATACCCGACACTCAGAATATTTAAAATTAAGATTAATTTCATTCATAATGTAAATCTGAACCAACCTTTTCTTTTCTTGTAGTTGTTAACTGTACGCATGAGTCTTTCAAGTAAGGGACCTTGAAGTTCATCCCTCTTACTCTCTTCACAGCCATTTCCTTGTTATAACTTTCACTACTGTTACTACTACTGCTGCTGCTGCCACAGCTGCCAAACATTTTTCAGTATTTTTGATTTGGCAGGTACTGTTCTGGGTTCTGTCCATGTGTGAACTCATTCAGTTCTTTCTGATAGCACACCTTTGAGATAGGTGCTATTATTAACACTTTTACTGGTGAGGAACTAAGACATTAAAAAGTTAAGTTGCCCAAGAAACTTAGAGCTAGAAAGTGGTTTGGCTTGGCTGTTTTTGGCAGTCTGCCCCTAGAATCTTTGCTCTTACCAAGTCTTGGATAATTTTTCTTGAAGCTACATTTTGAATTTTTTTTACTTCATCTCTCCTGCTAATACCGCAGTTCAGACTTATCCTATGTGTAGGTTAATCAACTGTCTGGTCTTCCATGTTTTCTCCTTTAAGTGCATCCTCTACATAAACACTAGCGTGGCAGCTCTAAAATCTCTGAAGGGTAAGTCCCCTTTTTAAAGAATAGTTGCGCCCATCACCTGTGACCCTCCGCTGATTCATGTCTGCTTCTATTTCTTCTGCCGCCGCTCGTCTGTTTCTTTTCTTTCAAAAACTTAATGTTTTCTGAAGTTAGTTAGACCAGAGCTGTTGGTATGAACAGTTCATGCTTCATGAGCTTCTTCTAGCCTGTCTTCCACCAACCTTATTACCACAATGCCTTTCCTCCTATGTTACCTAGTACTTGTTATATTCTTTCCTTGTTACTGAACAACTTGCTGGATGAGTGTGGTGCCCTGTTCGTGCCCCAGGATTGCACTTAGTCTGGTGGGCAATCATTTCCTTTCTTTTGCTGCACTTGTCCCCTCAGCTGGGTTCTTTGAGGGTAGTGACTATGTTATACTGATATTTGTAGAGTAGCCTTAGCAAAGTGCTTGCCTGTTAATGGAACTTTGTAGGATTGAGCTGGTTTGTTTTATTTGTCTTCATACTTCGAGTATTTAACCATTGAATGTAACATATGCTTTTGCTGTCTAAAATTTGTAAAATGAATAAAGTCAATAAGAAGCTATGTAGTTTTTTCATGTCATACAGAAATGATGCTAAACCAAAAAAATGTGTGGGCAAGTTCATTGCTAGAACAGCCCATATTTGAAAAGTTTCATTTATTCTTATGTATAAGGAATCAGTATTAAGCATATATGTAAAATAATTTTTATAGTCTTTCACTGGAAGCAAAGTGTGTTGGATGTTCACATCTTGCTTCTGCTCAGTTGAGTGATACAGGCCCAGCATTATATATCTGTGAACTGCGGTTTTCTCACCTAGAAAATGTGGGTAATTAATGCTGATAGTCACTCTGTGCCAATGTAAATAGTTGTAATTGAAAATTGTGAAATAACATCAATACTTTCATAAATAGTTTATTTACCTTTTGTCCCAATCCATCCTTGGCAAATTCTTTCAAATTCTGCTTTTTCTTATGGTGACTGGCTCATATCACTGGACTTTCTTAAGGACATTATACATAATTTAGCCTTTGTTTTCCAGTGATTCTGTTTTCTAACTAGGGCTACTTCTTACACTTGCCCTTGATTTTAAATTTTTTTGGGGGTCCATTTTCTCATCCTGTCACTGATGATGTCAGAAATTCTCATTCTTCAAACAACACTCTAACCATATCCTGCCAAATTGTGCTTTCCAACTCTTTGAATCTGGCTAAAGAATATGTACTTTGTTGTTGCAGCCCCTGTAGTTTTAGACATTTGGCAAGAAAAACCCTGGGGGGAAAAAGAAACCTACACATTTGTTACACAGCTGTAATCTACTAGTGTTGGAAGGGCTTTGCAGTGGCTATTTAATCCCTGTCACAGCTTTATGATTTATATTGGATAGGATGAAAAAAATGAGAGGATTAGTCTATGTGCACTAACTCTCTCAGTTGGCAGCAAAAACTGTGCTTACCTCTTCATCCTGTGCTTGCCTTCCTTTTTTGAGAATGGCATTATCTCCAAATGAAATTTTTGCCATATTGATTTTAACTGTTTTTAATTTACTGTCATTAATGTTTTTATTCAGGCTGGAATACATGTGAGCCAGCTTACAGTAGGAATCATGGGTAGATCTGTAATGGTTCTTTAGTAAATAATTTAGCTGCATTGGCAATTGGTTGTAGTAGTCCATCTGGGCCCACTAAGCACGATAAGGAGGTTGTGGGTGTGTAAGGTTCTATTTTGCCCTGGATTTGTGTCCTTTTGTGAAGTCCTTTAAATTTTGATGTCTTTAAGCGTGTGAGGAATTAACTGACATGTAAGATCTTTTAAAGATTACGCTAATATAAAACCTGAGACTCAGTCTTCACCCACAGTTGACTTTGTTTTCTGTTTGCATTTTGGCCTTCTTATTTGTTGTGCTACTTGATTTTTTTTTTAAGTGAAAAAAAAAAAAAAAAAGCTCTGCTTTTTCTCAGTCTCACTTTCCTTTTTGTAATAACCGGCACCGCAATGATTATTGCTGTGATTTCACCCCCTTCAGTAATGGCAAGAGTGTAAAATACTGCAGGGGAGAAATTGCAGGAAGACAAGCTATCTAGCTCATTTTCATTTATATCGCTGGAAAATACGAAGTTGCCTACCTGTTAGTTGACCTTTGCTGGTCTTGCATGGAAATGATCAGTGCTATGTAACATCTGTAGACAGTTAATTATCAATTCACACAATATGCTTTTTGGGGTCATATGGTTTTAGTTTTATCATAAACAGAAGTAAAAGTTGAGAACATATTTTTCTACATCCAATTTCAGTTGTGGATATTTGGAATAGTTTGTTACCCACATCTTTTGGTTTTTGATGGAGCTCTTGGCCTAAGAACACTGTGACCATTTTAGTATTCTACTATTTTTCTAAAGTGCCCCAAAGGCTACATTATTGGGACTTTCCTTATGTAAAACATAAAAGTGTTGTTGTTGTTGTTTTTAAATTGTAACCATATTTTAAAATTAAAATCAGTTGCAATCTCAGTGAACAATAAGGCAGAAATTTTTCCAAACATTTGCCTTGAGCTGCTGCTTCTATTTTTAATTTTATGGAAATGTTTTTTTCCTGATTAGAAAAGTAAAATATATTCATCTAGAGAAATTGGGAAAGTTGAGGTACAATGAAGAGAATATACATCATTAATGTGTCATCCAGAAAGACTAAGATTTTAATAGATTTAACATATTGAAAAGATAAGTATATATGTAATAGAAACTTTAATATATTTAATAGAAACTTTGACATCATATTCATAAATGGAATATTGAATATAGCTTATTATTTGTATTTTTGTTATGAAATATCCAATGGATTTAAATATATAATATGTAAATTATACAGCTTAAAAATAAGACAAGCTTCTTCTACTATTGTCCAACTTAAGACGTTGTTATCAACAACTTTGGATTCTTTTGTGTTACTCATCAAATTGATCATACACAACTATTTCCTCCTCCAGAGGTAACTAGTATGTTACATACCGTATGCATCATTTGCTTCTATTTTGTT
Source organism: Uropsilus gracilis (assembly GCA_004024945.1). NCBI lineage: Eukaryota > Metazoa > Chordata > Mammalia > Eulipotyphla > Talpidae > Uropsilus > Uropsilus gracilis. The sequence continues at coordinate 111,562 of PVHY01002477.1, forward strand.
TTTGACAGTTGTGTTTATATATATTACTTAGTTTTCCTTGCTTATGATCTTTGGAAAAAGGGCACCCTTTCTATTGGGTTTACATTTTATACTCAGCTTTTTGTTGCTCTGAATTATCTTTTCTAGTTCATTATATTTTGCTTCTCTAGAGAAGTCTCATGGTGGACTTCACCTTTCAGATAACAATGGACATTTGAAGATGGCAAGTGTAGTGACTTGAAAATATGACCTGAAAATAGGAAAGTATAGTTTGGTAGATAAAATTTTATACAGTTATTGGTTAATGTGTATTATATTACTGTTTTAGCTATTGTTTTTTACTTATCTTTGAAGCTAATGTATTAGGTTTTTTCGAAAATAAAGGATTATCTTTTAACTTTGGCAATGCTTTCCCCTGCTATTTTGTATAATATGAGAAAAATTATTCATTTTTTTTATTAGCGTTTGCATGGTTCAGTGTTTATTTTCAGGCTTTTTTTTTTTTAAAATAAATAAGTTTTTAGATACATTTCATATAAGCAGCAATGGGTGGACTTTTAAAATACTGAGTGTTTAATATGAGTGTTTATGAGCAGGGACATTCATTTCATTTGCATTTAATCTACTACTGACATTCAAATTTGTATTTATTAATTTAATTTTAATTCACTATTTTCCCCCTATGTTTCTTTTCCTCCTTTTGGATTTATTTATATCTACTTATTTATTTTTTTGTTAATAGGAAATGCTTGAAATCTTAAAGACTTGGATTGACTTTTAAAAATCATTCCATTTCTTATCTCTCAAGTCCCGTTCTATATTTTGAAAGTTATATATGCTTCCAGCGCTTTCCTTGAAAGCCACAACATGCATCCTTACATCTGATTTCTGATAATACTGTTTTTTAAATTTTAGTAGACAGTGTTAATTGTTTGTACAATATTATTTTGTATTTTGCCTACATTTTAGCTGTTTATGTATTTCCATTTGCGATCACTTACCTTCTGCTATTAATAAGTCCTATAAAATTTCCATGGATGGAGGTCTGCCTGTAACTAACATTTTTCAGTCCTCCTCACTCCCTGTTTGACTTGAAATCATTTTTTTTTCAATCCTATTCTTAAAAGTGGGTAAATAGTTCAGGCTTGCTGCTGTTTTCCTTTAGTATATTGCATATTGCATATTACTTCACTGCCCTGTATGTCTTTTTTGGACAGTTTTAAGTCATCTGTCAGTCTGATTGCCACTTTGAATATATTGCTTTTATCCTCCATTCCTGCCTGCCTTTAAGGTTTTTTTCATGTGTTTGGTTTTCTGCAGCTTATTGTGATATGTTTATGAGTAGATTCCTTTCTATGTATACTATCTAGGATTAGCTGTGTGACTCAAATTCTCAAGGTCATCAGACTTTCATCAGTTCTGGAAAACTCTTTAAAACTTGTCTTTGCTTCAATCTTTCTTGCATTATTTTTCTGGAATTTTAATTAAATGTAGATTAGCTTTATTTGGCTTTAAATTGCATGTTTGTTTTTTCCTGCTTTATATATATTTCTTCTCATTCTGTATCGTTTCTTCTCATCTGTTTTCCAGGTAACATTCTTTCTGTTGCTCTTTTCTGTCTACCAGTGCTATACATTAAACTTTAAATTTCACTTTTTAAGAATCTTTGTAATGGTTCCCAAATCTGGAGTTATTTCCTCTTCTAGTTTCCCATTTTTAAATATATTTGCAACAGCTCTACTTCTTAAAATATAGTTAGAATATCTGTAAGATCTGCTCCATTTAGTTCTCAACCCTGAAGTCTTCATGTCTGTTTTTCTGTCTACTCAAGCCCATGCCCTTGGTTTCCCTTTGTGCCCAGTTTTCTTTGACTCTGTTGTGGCTCTTACCCTTGAAAAAATGCCGTGTGTTTTCCTTGAGGCCTAGGAAAGTTCTTTCCTCCGGAGATGAATTTTATTTGCTTCTCTCAGGTACCTGGGGACACTGCCAATAAGGGAATTTCTGAAATCAAACTCATGCGGTCCATCTAGGCATGGGTTCCAAATTCTTGTGAGACCTTGTTCATGACCACAGCTTCTTCAGCATCTTGTTTTTGTTTTCCCATTGGCCCTGCCCTGACTTAAAAAAAATATTGTGCTGAGTTCTGCACCAAAGTAAACTTCCTTGGACTCCCCTCTGGTTTGACTTAATTATGATGTAATCTTACTTCTAGGATGTAGTCCTTTGCAGCTTTATATGGGAGAGCATCTCTTATAACATACCTCATCTTGGATGGATTTGCGCCTTACCCTCTGGCTTCCTTATTCTTTTAGGCTTCCAAATAAACCCCAAGTTTTTGGAATTAGGATTGGCAGGTGCCATTAGTTCAAAATTAACATTATTCATATTCTCCTTTTTATATTCAGTTCAAAATTAACATTGTTGCTTCATATTCTCCTTTTTTTTGGATAGAAGTTTTTTACTGGAATTTGTCCAGTGGTTTCACAGTAGTTTATCAGTACTTCAGTGTTTTTGATTTGATGTTTTTAGTGTGCTAGCTAGCAATTTTGCTTGTTTTAAGCAGAAGTGTATGTTTGAGTTACCTAGTTCTTCATTATAAAAATTAGAATATCTGTTGTGATTTGTTTTTAGGGCTAATTAATTTTTGGGGAACTTTATGGATTCAATTCTTCAATTCTTCTGAGAAAATTCATTCTAACTTCATTTAGTTACTTGTTTTTTATGTGGGAAATACCTGAGTAAAATTTAAAATAAATTTTCAGATTGGTATTTTTAAGTCTTGGTCTGTTTGTAGGCTGTTAAGTGACAACCCATGCTTAGGAAAATTACCCTTCTTATTTGCTTATTACCTGCTACCTGCTCCATGAAGAGTCATTGTGGAAGAAGCTGTGATTTCGTGGAATCTTTATCTTGTTTACTTCTGATGAAGTGTCTAGCTCTTTGTTGTTCCCACCTTTTAACCTCATATCCAATTTGATTCCTTGCCCTGGATGAACCTTGCCCTTTCCCCCTTGTGTATTCATTAAAAGTGAAACTCCAGGCCACGGGTTGGCAAACTTTGTCTGCAAAGGGCCAGATTAAAAATATTTTGGAATTTGCAGGTCTTACCATCTCTGATGCAACTACTCAACTCTGTTGTGATGTGTCATGTGTTTTGACTCTCTGGATTGGTGGCTTTCATCAGTTAGTCATTTTCTTTAAATGTTATACTTGCCTCCATCACTCTCCATTCTTCAGGAATAGATAATACTTCAATGAATGAGCATGGCTGTTTAGCAAATAAACCTCAGTTATGAACATTGAAAATTTGAATTTTAAACAGTTTTTATTTCTTAAGATTTCCTTTACTGTTCAACCACTAATATATTTGTTATTCAAATGTAATAAAATTTCATTATTTATAAGTTTCAGGGGTACATCTTCACTTCTGTGTGGATAAGCTTCACACCACCAACCACCAAAATTCTAATGCCATTTCCGTGAACAGGTTCATTTATTTTCTACCCTTTCTGCCCACTCTGCTTCCCCTTTTCCCCTGGCAACCGCTATGTTTTTCATAGTAAAAGATCATTTCTCTTATGAATTCATTTGCTTTGGACATTTATATTTCTCATGTAAAAGATACCATTCATTTGGTCTTTGGCTTTCTGACTTATTTTGCTTAGCATAATTGTCTCAGGTTCTATTCATGTTGTTTACAAATACAGATATTTATCTTTTTAAATAGCTGAGTAATATTCCATTGTATATAAACTCTACAGTTTCCATAGTAGCTGCATAAATTTACATTCCTACCAATGCTGAACAAGAGTTCCTTTTTTGCATTCCTGAGAACATATATTGTTTCTATTCTTTATTATGGACCATTCTTACAGGTATGAGAGGATAGTTCATTCTGGTTTTGATTTGCATTCCCCTAATAAGTGATGTTGAATATTTTTTCATGTTTCTGTTAATCTTCTACATATCTTCTATGCATTTTTTTACAAAAGATAAATATGCATCATTTTATTTGTTCTCTGATCTTCATCTTTTTAATTTTTATTGATAATATATATATTTATTTTACACATTGTGTACTCTGAAGTTCTCCTACCACCATGGCACCATGAACCATCATCTTGATCTCTTGTGCTCATCTCCCCACTGATTTCCACCTCCTTCCCTTTCCCTCCCTTTTGTTTACTTTAGTTCTATTTTCAGTTTGTTAGTTTTAGATATTTCCTGTCCTTTTGTTTGTTTTCCCTATATCCCACATGCAAGTGAGATGATCTGGTCTTTATCTCTTTTCTTTCTGGCGTATTTACACTAGTATGATTCCTTATAACGCTATCCATGTTGCTGCAAATGGCATGAGTTTGTCTTTTTGATTGCTGAATATTATTCCATTGCAAAACTATACTACAACTTTGTGATCCAGTTATTTGTTTTGGGGCATTTGGGTTGTTTCCATTTTTATCAGATATATGATGGGCAGATATCTTCTCCCAGTCAGTAGGTTTTATTTTCATTTTTTTGTGGCCATTTCCTTTATTGTACAAAAGCTTTTTAGTTTGATTTAGTCTTATTTATTTTCTTTGACTTTTGATTCTTTTGTTGTTGGAATTGAGTCTCCAAAGATGTCTCTGAGTTCATTGTCCAGGAACATAATTCCTATGTTTTCTTTTATGTATTTTATGACTTTAAAACTTTAATTCATTTTGAGTTTCTTTTGTGTCATTTTTGAGTTCGTTAATAATGATCTAGTTTCTATTTTTTGCATGTATTGTCCAGCTTTTCTTGCATCATTTCTTTTTTTTTTTTTTGAGAGTAGGTCTTGCTATTTTTGCCTGTGGAACTTCAGGCTCATGTTGCCTGGGGTACCACAGACTCAAACAATCCCCAGTCTCAGCCACCCAGCTATTTTTTTGGGACTAGCTCTCACTCTGTGCCCCCGGCGGGACTTGAATCACAATCCCTAGCCCCGGCTTCCTAGGCTGTCGCCTACAGGCATGCGCCACCATGCCCAGCTTCTAACATCATTTCTTAAAAAGGTTTTCATTTTTACCTCTTGTATGGTCTTGGCTCTTTATCATAGGTTAACTGTCTATGTATGTAATAGTTGATTTCTGGACTCTAGATTGTATTCCTTTGAACTGTGTGTCTGTCTTCATGCCAATACTAAGATGTTTTGCTTATTGTTATCAGTTTATGGTATCATTTGATTTTTTTTTTTTTTTTTTTTGGAGACTAGGTCTCTCTATGTTGCCTGAGGTAGTACCAAACTCATGGACTCAAGTGATCCCTAGTCTTAGCCTCCCAGGTAGCTGGTATTACAGGTGTGTGCCACCATGCCCGGTTTATGTTATCATTTGAAGTCCAAAGTAAGGTATATCTAATTTTCTTATTTTGTTTATTTTAGGGTTGCTCTGATTCATCAAGGTCTTTTGTGTTTCCATACAAATTTTAGAATTGTTAATTCAATTTCCTTAAATAATACTCTTGAATATTGATAGGAATTGCACTGAAGATTGATAAGAATTGCACTGAAGAAACTGTTTTAGTAATGTTTATTCTTCCAGTTCATGAACATGAAATGTCTTTACTTCTTTGTTGTGTCTCTTTCTGTTTCAATTTTCAGTGTCTTACATTTCCAATGTATGGGTATTTTACCTCATTTTTAGTTAACATCAGTGTATTTTGTTGTTTTTGATGAGATTAAGATTATTTTCTTTTCCTTTTAATTCACTGCATATAAAATGCAGATTTTTATTTATTAATTTTGTATTTGACACTTTACTGTATTCATTTGTTATATCCACTAGTTTTTTTTTCATGCATCTTTAGGGTTTTATATGTGTAGTGTCATTTCACATACAAACAGAAATAGTTTTATTTTTTCAATTTGAACTAATTTTATAGCTTTCTCTTACGTAATTCCTCTTTCTAGAACATCCAAAACTATATAGAGCAATAGGGATGAGAACGGACATCCTTGTCTTATTTCTAAGGAATAAAGCTTTCAGTTTTTCATCATTGACTGTGATGTGATCTGTGGTTTTTCATAGTTAATCTTAATTACCCTATGGTACTTTTAATTTGTTCTTATTTTAGTGAAGGTTATTATAAGTGTTTGTTAAATATTACAAAATTCCTTTTCAGTATCTGTTGATATGGTCAAAGATTTTTTATCTTTCCTTCTGTTGATATTGTGATTTAATAGATTTGGATCTGCTGAACCATCCTTTCATTTCTGAGCTGAAACTCCATCTTCAGTTTGATCATGATGAGTTGTTCTTTGAATATATTGTTGACTTGATTTGGCAAGATTTTGTTATTTTTGCATCTGTCTTCATCAAGGATATCATTCTGTAGTTTTCTTTCCTTGTGCATTGTCCTTCTCTGGTTTTGGTATCGGGGTTATGTTGGCTTGGTAAATTGTATTTTGAAGTGTTCCTTTCTCTTCAACTTTTTTTTTTCTTTTTAAAGACCGCTTTGAGGAAAATAGGTATTCTATCTCCTCTGAAAGCTTGATAGGATACACTGGTGAAGCCATCCAGTCTTTCATACTTAGGTAGTCTTTTGATTATTGATTTGATTTTTGTACTAGTGATTAGTCCATTCAAGATATACATTAACAGTACTTACAGGCTGCTTCTGTACCCCTTTCAGATTATCTCCTGATCTTCGGGGTAAAGTTTTTTATTTTGGAGTAGTTGCTTATATTTTGATGCTACAAAATGTTCTAGTCTCATCCCTTTCCCCCATCTTTGTCCCAGAATTATTCATTTCCCTAAGTAGTTCTGTTTCCTTTTATAATGAGAATAATGACCATGGTATTTAGAAACCAGTATTTGATGGTTGTGATTTCTCTTTGCTACATGGGAATCATTGCTTTTAGTCTCTAAGTAAAAAGGTCTAAGTAACATGTATATGTATGCTAACCCATGTGTACACATATATACATTTAGCTTCCTTCCTTCCTTCCTTCCTTCCTTCCTTCCTTCCTTCCTTCCTTCCTTCCTTCCTTCCTTCCTTCCTTCCTTCCTTCCTTTATTTTTTGGTTTGACCATTATATTGCTTATGAAATGTAATGAAACTCTAGAAACTCTGTTAATGTATATTGATAATAATACAAAATTATGAAATGTACATGTCTGGTCACTTGCTTTGGCTGGATCTTCATTTTGATCAAGATAGCCAGGCAAGTTATTTTTATGTTTACTCTTTGCATGGTGTCCTGTTTTGTCTTTGTACTTTAACCTCTCTGAGTTCTTTTCTTAAAAACACTTTCCTGCTAAGTAACGTAGATTAAGCTATTAGTTTTTGTTTTTGTAAATGCATTTGACTGTCTTTTAAATGGGGCTTTAGATCATTTACATTTATCATAAATCCTTTTTTGGTTGTGCTTATAGATTTTGCTTCTTGTTTTTTATTTGTCAGCTCTGTTCTTTATTCATTGGTATCCCCTACTACAGGGGTACCTTCTTTTAGAGCCATTCAGTATTTTCTAGAAACCATTTTATCTTCTCAGTGGACTTTTTAATCTGAATCTTAATTTTTAGCTATATACTTTTTTCAGTAACTAGAAATACAAATATGTGTGCCTCACTTATCACAGCATATACTTACATCATATAGAACCAGTTAACAACTTGTGTACTTTGCATGGTATGATTCTATTTTTCTCTTCTCCCACCCACTGTTATTATTATATTTTATTTTATGTCTACATATTTTATAACCTCCCTTAAATTATTCAATTTCTTTTAATTTTTTTAATGTTTAAAATAAATTTCAATGAAATTTGTATTTATTCATCTCTTTACAGAGTTTGGTATTCTTTTTTTTCTTCTTTCATAACTGGGCTTTGATCTAGGATCATTGTCTTTCATACGAAAAATTCATTGTAATATCTTTATAGAGTGAAGAATGACAATTCTCTCAGTTTTTACTTGTATGAACATGTGTTTATTCCACCTTTTTTTTTAAGGGATATTTTGATACAAAATTATAGCTAATTTTTCCTACTGTACTGTAGGCATATTGTCAGATTATGTTCTCCTTTTATCGTTTTTGATGAGAGTCTAATTGTTCTCCACCTAAATGTAAATTTTTTATTTCTTAGCTGCTCTTAATAGTTTTCCTTTATTGTTACATTTGTGCAGTGTGTTTGGATGAGGGTGTGTGTGTGTTTGTGTGTGTAACCTTTTATTCTTACTGAGATTCTGAGTTCTTTGGTTTGAAAACTCATTACTTTTGGGAAATTCTTTTTCATTAACTCTTCAAGTATTTTTTTCTGCCCCATATCTAATCTCTTCTTTTCCATTTATTATACACATAGATATTAGCTCACTGATTTCTATTCATTTTTCCTGCACTATGATAGTTTGTCTCATTAATACTTTCTCCTGGTTTCTTGTCTCCTTTGAATAACACTCAATAAGCTGCTCATTTCAGATTTTACATTTTTCAGTACTTGATTTTCTATTTCATTCTGTTTGAGTTTTCATTTCTTTCCTGAAATTCTCTGCATTTTCTCTCATTTTGCCCAGTTTTTCTTTAAACACTTTACATATTTATAATAATTATTTTAAACTTTTTGTTGTTAACATGGACAGCATGTCATCTGTGTGTCTGCTTCTATTGCTCTTAGTTCCCCTGATGATAAATCGTATTCTCCCCTTCCCCCATGTTTGTTTTTCTTGCAGAATATAAGTTGAGATGCTAAGCACTGAGAGACTCTTTATTACATTATGTTTTCCAATATTGCCCCTGTTCTTGCAGGGGATGTTTCTTTACTTATGGATCTTTGAACAGGGCAATAAAGTGAGGCAATATTTGAAAGATAGAATATATTAGGTTGTGTTTTTTTAGATTCCAATCCCTCACTCAAGCCAAAGTATTAATATTAATAATGGAATTGGTTTCTCCTTGTTCTAACAATGTTCTTAATTATGGAAACCACTCCTCTTATGTGGGTCCCAGAATTAGAAATTGTCCCTAGTGATAATAGTGGATACTATTTTCTGATGTTGTTCATTTCTAAAGTATTTCTTATCTATATGTTGTCTATGTTTTTAAAGAAAAAGTATATTTACTTTTGGATATGTAATTTGATATTGATATGGTGAGAACAATGATCTTTTGTGGCCTTCCACAGCATAGCTAATGTTAAAACTATTTTTTTGAATTTACTTTTACAGAATTTCTTTCAGCTTGATATTCTTTGAAGAAACATTAATATGGACAGAAAGTCCCATGGCTACTGTATGTGTATGTAATAATGTGAGGACACATAGTCAAAGGAATTATAAAGAACTTTTGATTGACTAATCCATGTGTGCATTTTTAACTGTTTTGTGAAGAGGAAAGAGATTGAGCTTAGCAGGAAAAAATTGTGACACTAAGAACTATTATAGCTAAGGAATATAAAAACTACTCAGTGATTTCTAACACCAATGATTAATAAAGGCATATCTCTAGGTAGCCCTACTCCCTCCCCCACTTTTTTTGAAGAAAGGTATTTAGAAATCAAGGTCTGATTGTCGGGAGTACTCATTGCCAGCTGGTTGATCATTGCTTCTGATTCCTAAATGGAAAGACCTAGGCAATAGAATGTATGGATATGCATACTAATTTGTGTATACAGACATACACATTATTATTTATATTAGTTTTATTTTTTATTGAAAGGGTTGGTCTTATTTTTCTAAGTGTTATAATAAGAAATGTTACCATGCTTTGGTAATAATATAAAATTGTTAAATGTGTCATTTTTAAAGACTTTCATTTATTTTTACTATTTGGTAGTCCTGCAAACATTTATTATTTGTCCCTCATCTTCCCCATTTTATACCTGCTTTTCTTTATTGCATTCATTGATGGTGCTGAATACTTTTTAAATTTATTTCTTTCTAAAAGTTTTTTTTTTTTTTTAATTAAAGCTGTGGGCTTTTGTGTGCTACATATTAATTTTCTTTTCAGAGATTCCCTAACCAGAGATTCTCAACCAATTCAGGGAGAGAATTGTAAGACTTTATATATTACATTCTGTTTTCATTTCTTAGCACTGTACATTCAGGTATAAATGTGTTGTTTAGTTTATTTAAGCTCATTGTTTTCAGTGCTAGACTTCATATTTGCTGAATTTACATAAAATCATAAAATACTTAAAATAATATCCTATTTATTTTGACTCATTTCCAATAATTTCCTTAATATTTTTTGTTTACTTTGAGTTGGATTTTTTTTTTCAATTTAGCATTACTTTCATACTTAACTGTTTCATTCCAGCATCCAAATAGTTTGAAAATTCAGTCCCAGGCTCTGATCACTCACTAGACTATCTCTCTCCATTTCTATCTGGTGTCTTTGAAACTTGGGTAAGTGTGTGGCAACAGCTAGTGGACCAACTATCTAACATTACTATATGTTTTTTTTTTTAGAATGTCACATTGACTGCAATAAAATATTTGATGATCATATGTTGACTTTCCCCCTAAACTTTCATCTCTCTTCTCCTTATATATGCTTTTACCCTAGTTTTATTGAGGTTAATTGAAAAAAATTATAAGGTATTTGAAATCCAAAATTAGAGTATGAATTGCAAACTGTAAGTTGTAATATAGTTATATTTCATGTTATAGAGTTGAGTTGATATACATATACATTATTGTAAACAGCTTCTGCTGTTCACCGAGTTAATGAACACATCCATCATGTCATATGTTTATTTTTGGTTAGAACATTTATGTTTTGCTCTCTTAATAAATTTCTGTTTTATAATACAGTGTTGTCTGTTTAGTGACCATGTTATAAATTATATCTTCACATCGATTCAGCTTATAACTGAAAGTTTATACCATTGTTAACAGCCTCTTCCTATCTCCCCACCCTCCATGCTCATTGACAACTGCCTTTTTTTTCACTGTTTCTTTAGCTCAATGCTTTTGAAGTAATATTAGATTATATATAATATTTCATAATATATAATGCTGCTGTCTGTGCTCACTGTATTTTCTTACTGCCCATCTGAAAATGGCAACATTTAAAATTGCTACGAGAAAATGATTTCACTGAATAAATTTTGTGCTTTGTTGTGTGATATGCACTCCATGCAGGTGCTTTGAAGTTGACTATTTGTTAGGTTAAATCTTGATAACATTAGACTGAAAGAATGTGAATTTACTGTATATTTCTGGGAAGTAATTATCTTCTATCCTTTTTATTAGAATCACCATTAATATTTATTTTCTTATAGAAAGGGGATGGGTAGAGGTTTTAATAGTATGGAATGGATTTTTAAGTTGACTCTATAGACCTTCCCACTAGTGTGTGTGTGTGTGTGTGTGTATTTTAGTGTACATAAATACTTTTTTCTTAATAGGATATAAGTCATGCTGGTGTGGAAAAAGTTGGCACATGACTTAATTGGACCCTTGAAAGATTGCTTAAAGAATTGAAAGAATGTGGGCTATTTTATTTGACTTATGTGGGTTAAAAATGAGAGCACTGTAGAGCAATAGAGTGCTAAAAATGAGAGAAATTTCTATTGGCACTTTTAGAAAATAAAGTTGTGTGAAGGTGAAGAACGAGACTTGAGACATCAGATCAGGTTCTCTTTTTGATTCATTCCACTACTGGCCTTTAGAGGGCACTATATGCATAGTGAATACTGCTTGGTGTTTTCTCTGAAGCGCTTGCAGATAGGAAATAGGTTCAGATTTTCAAATTTTATGACATAGCTTTCAAATTTTGTATTTTCCAGTGCATAATAGAGATGCTTTCATTTTTGTAACAACATTGAATAATTACGTATGTGAAGCTACCACTATTTTTTCATGATGTTTAGTTGTTAATGATGGTAAAGCTCAATAACGGATGAGTGATTCTGAAGAAATGATGTGAAAAACTGGCTTCACAGAGACCTTTATTGATTAGAATTTTTTTTTTTTGGCCAAGAACGTTTTAATGATTTATCTCACTCTTTGGTATAATATAGACCAGACTCAGGATTAAATAAATACAAGATTACCTGGACATCATCAGCAAGAGAAGTACAATTATTATGCACTTAAGAAAATAATTATAGTGAAAAAAAGTATAGCTGCTATTGTTAATTTTGTTTTAAATCTTGCTTCTGCCATTCTCTGGGATTTGTAACCTATGGTCACTTTCAAGTACCTCTCTGAACTTTAGATTGCTCTAAAGTGGGGATAATGAAAGTATCTGCTTTGTAGGGTTATTTGTAATGTAAATAAGATAATATAAATTATGTGCTGGGTACATAAATAGCATTGACAAAACATTTTTAACATTTTTTATTATGATTACAAATTCCTGTTTATAATTAGTTTTTATGACTCAATGTCAAGGTTTTCTTAATTTTATGGGTAAAGTGACAATTTAAGAATATTTTTGAAAGGCCTGTGAATAAACTAAAGTTTATTCACATTTTTTTTTTTTTCTGGTGGGTTTAGGCATGTATGAATAACACTGACTCTCAAGAGGAAACTTTTAGGCATCTCTGAGATTTATTCCAATAATACTGCCTGAGCTTGGTATTATACTTTTTCCTAAGGTGGTTAGAACCACTAAATCATCTGGGAAATCTGGAAGAGCAGTGTGACAGAAACTTCCATCAGCAGCAAGTGACCAGAGACTAATAAATCTAAGATGATTTTTTTTTTTCTGGCACAGTTCATAATCGCTCACAAACTTTCTTGATGGAACGTACACATGAAAACATTCTAGCAGATCAAAATTCCAGTCTTGATATTAAAGAAAAAATGTCCAGAACCATGAGGGAAAAATGTGGTGGGCGGGCAAAGTCCTTGAAAAGTTGTTAACTTGGGTAAGGGAAATACCAGTATCTCTGTGGTCTTTCAGGAACAAAAAACATCTTTTGCAGAGGGCCTCATCTCTGAGCCAAGATAGAAAGTGACCTTCTTGGCGGGCTGGCTCCACCTCAAGTTTTCCTAGGGAGAGTCAGCCGGCCTTGGTTCAGCACTTGACAGTGGGTAGCAGGTCCTGGTCAGCAGGGTGCAAGGAAATGATGGTTGAAGCAAGGAATGATTGTTATTTCTCACCAGCAGATAGGTACACATCACTTGCTGAAATGATTCAGCACTTTAAAGTTGAGAGCTGTGAGACTTTGTGAATTCCACATGGGGAGCTCAGGGCCCTCAAGGGTCAACTCTGTTGGAATACTTCTGGGATTGTTCTATTCCCTTTTGCTTTGAATCACAGGCTGATGTGTGGTTGTAGGCTTTTTCTGCTTTTTTTCTCCTCGCTCCTAGCCTCACTCCACCCCCAAGTTTCCTTGACTGATAGAGTATTCTAGACAACAGCAGGTAAAAATGTTCAGGTGCTGGAGGACCACAGGGAGGGCTCTGAGGGGGAGGAAGGTGTTTCATCTATCCCGTCAGTGCTGAAGGTACTTCCATCTTTTAAAACTGACATTATTCTGTGCTGCCCTCACTCCCTGGGAAAAAAAAAAGAAAAAAAAAAAAAAACAAAAACGGCTCTTGTCTGGATCTTTTCGTTTTTAATGATTTCCATGAAAAGGCTTTTACCCAGGCTCTGACATGACTGTCAGAACACACATTTAAATGCAAGTCTGCTTAAAAGGCTATTGATATTCCCTGGTGGAAAAGAAAGTGCTTTAAAAAAATCCATCTGTCCATACATAAGTTAACCGTGACTTCTTTCTTTCCCTCCTCTCTTCCCTCCCCTCTTTCTGTCTTTCCTTCTTTTCCCCTCTCCCTCCCTCTCTCCTTTCCATCCTCCCTCTTTTACCCCTTTCAGCTTGCCCCGTTTTCCACCTCTCCCTCCAACCTTCTCCCCCCCTTTTTTTTGTTAAAAACTTACATTAAGCTAGATTCTTAGTTTCGCAAAGTTTATGTGTCACTGTCTCCTTGAAGCTGTCATTTTTATACATTGATGGCTCTGATTAATTTAATCCAGATCCAAGGATATTTTGTGGAGAGGAAGAATTCTTAATTTTGATCTAAGGCTGCTGTTCAGTCTCAGCAGACTGCTCCTTTTGAATCTGGAGCTCATTTCTGTTTGTATGTCTTGAATATGTTAGCAGACGTCAATAATCTGTGTGATAAAATGATGCTATATACAACAGTAATTGTGTGTAGTATTTATAATCAAAAACATATTTGGCATGAATTTACTAAGTGTTAGTGGGAATTAAAGTTCATATCAAATTGCTGTACTATATAAGCAAACTTTGAGAGCAAATGGATTCTGAAGTAACAACTAGGTATTTAATAAGATTTTAATTCATTGATGGACATGTGAATACGGAGCTGTCAGCATGGTTGATCTGTTCTCATGCTGGCGAGAGAGTGTTCTGTCTTATCTACCAATCGCTATGTTCCTTGTTGACCTCTCTTCTTCTCATGAAATATGATGGTTTTATTGGACAAATATGAGACTTAGCTAGTAAAACTCATAACACTAAAAAATTTCTGCTATTGAGAACTCATTCTTAAAAAATCTAATTTAATTATTCAGATTTTATTCACTATAATCATGCAACCTGAACTTACTAGGCATTCAGGGCTACCTACAGATACTTACATTATAAATTCTGATTAAATTATTTTTTTCTGGGGTGACTAGCAAAAACTTTTCTTACTGTTATTCACTGCTATCACTATTCCTTTTTTTCCCACATTTCATCAGATGATCTTTTAGCTAGAATAGGAAAATTACTAAGTAGAGGTTTAAAAGAGATTTAAGCCATTTAGATGGATCTTTCCTTTCCTTTCCTTTCCTTTCCTTTCCTTTCCTTTCCTTTCCTTTCCTTTCCTTTCCTTTCCTTTCCTTTCCTTTCCTTTCCTTTCCTTTCCTTTCCTTTCCTTTC